>JARACY010001511.1:0-56737 GCA_029255725.1 Scrobipalpa atriplicella
CAAGCGGGTAAAGCAAGTACAATAAGTATAACATTAAACTTTATTTCACATGAACATTACAAAGGAACAAACACAACAAAAACAAAGAACAATTAGGCGGCCTTATTCGTAGGGTAGCAATTTCTGCCAGGCAACCTCTGAGTAATCGTAGTCTTTTATAGTACCTAATTAATACCTACTTTAATTGACCCGCGTCAATTTATCTATTCCGCTGTTCCTATTGCCTGGTTGCCTGGAAGATTTGGCTACCTTAGCAATAAGGCCGCCAATATTACTACTTTTTTGTCTAATTAATTTGTAATTTCTGTGTTTTTGTGCAATATAGTAGACAATAAGTGCATAAACCAAGTAATTTTTCTCCGAGATTTTTACCTGCCCAGCCCACAGGGCGAGGACATGTGAATAAATCGAGGAGAAAAATGATTTGTGCACGAGTTAGAATATCTGCTTTTCACTTCGATTGCGAGAAAACAACAAAAATATAAGTAAACAAACAAATACGGATGAAAAAACAAGAGCATCATTCCCGCCAATTGACTTTTTAAATCTTTCGACATGAAATATTAGGCTTGAGCTGGAGACCTAATACAGCCTAGTCTTAAATTAATTTTGTTAAAATCTGTTTTCTTTTTATGAAATAATCATCTCAATTAATTCTTTTATCTGATGCTTTAAAAAGATATGCAAACAAATTCAAGGAAATATAATAAATTCACAAGTTTTATCTATGCACCTTTTATTGCGTTTGGCTGCATCTGCCTTAGTATAGACAAAGGATCGAACCCATGTTATTGCATGTAAAAGCTGATATTGTTATAAAAATATGAATGAAATCCTTTTGGAATTGTAAAAATACAAAGCAAACCTCTTTATAAAAATATAATCATTGCTAAAATGCTCTGTTTTCAGCTGTTTTATTATAAATGGAAAAGAGGAGATAAAAATGATAATGTTGCAATATAAAATACTTAATAGACAGACTTATCATTTTCAGATATCATCATCATCTCCCTAGCCTTTTTCCCGTATTTCACTATCAGTGACGGGTTATTAAGTTATTGTTAACTAACCGTTTAAAATGCAAAGACCTCAATACACTGTTTAAAGTCTAACTTTCTAGTTCGGCAAGCTTTCAAGATTACATTTTGAAACATTTCAAAGAATGCCACTTGTGTGAAACTTATTTCATTAAATCGCTAAAAAGTCCTCTTGTGTCTGTCTAAAGGGCGCTAATATTTCAAATCATTGAAAGTTCAGACATTGTCTGACCACGGTTTTCAGCGAAGTTTTTGAAAAAGGGACTGAAGAGGGTCACTCACAGGAGTTAACAGGTATCCAGTACTTATAGGGTCGTATTTATAATCAGCTCTCAAGAGTGAGAGCGAATTTGAGTTTGTATCAGAAATGTCATTTCAGTACAAAACGACCTGTCAAATCCAAACTTAAGATTGCTCTCAATCTTGAGATCGCTTTAAAAATACGAGCCATAGCGTCCGCGCTACGTCACGTTGCAACGTGATATTGAGGAATTGAATATTTATTTAACTTATCATTATCACAATACTTATTATTGTTTTTTTTTTGTTTTACAAAGAATAATGGTTCATTAAATCATTTATTAAACTATCTTCTAAACGAGCGGTTCCCGTTCTGTTGTTTGTGACGTAAAAGAAGGACAAACAAACAATCTTGAAGATTCATAACATATTATGGGTAGATAAAGTTCTTGTTGCGCTCTTTATTTCAATCAACTAAGTATCTATACTATTCAAGAATAGAATAGAATAGAATAGAATTGAAATATACTTTTTCACTTCTAATGCTCGTAAAAGTACTACTTCGTGCAGGGTGCAGGGTGCATAAAGTTGAATTTTATGCACAAGGGCAAAAAAGTAGCTTTTTAAATGTGTCTATACTAAGGCAGATGCAGCCAAACGCAATAAAAGGTGCATAGATAAAACTTGTGAATTTATTATATTTCCTTGAATTTGTTTGCATATCTTTTTAAAGCATCAGATAAAAGAATTAATTGAGATGATTATTTCATAAAAAGAAAACAGATTTTAACAAAATTAATTTAAGACTAGGCTGTATTAGGTCTCCAGCTCAAGCCTAATATTTCATGTCGAAAGATTTAAAAAGTCAATTGGCGGGAATGATGCTCTTGTTTTTTCATCCGTATTTGTTTGTTTACTTATATTTTTGTTGTTTTCTCGCAATCGAAGTGAAAAGCAGATATTCTAACTCGTGCACAAATCATTTTTCTCCTCGATTTATTCACATGTCCTCGCCCTGTGGGCTGGGCAGGTAAAAATCTCGGAGAAAAATTACTTGGTTTATGCACTTATTGTCTACTATATTGCACAAAAACACAGAAATTACAAATTAATTAGACAAAAAAGTAGTAATATTGGCGGCCTTATTGCTAAGGTAGCCAAATCTTCCAGGCAACCAGGCAATAGGAACAGCGGAATAGATAAATTGACGCGGGTCAATTAAAGTAGGTATTAATTAGGTACTATAAAAGACTACGATTACTCAGAGGTTGCCTGGCAGAAATTGCTACCCTACGAATAAGGCCGCCTAATTGTTCTTTGTTTTTGTTGTGTTTGTTCCTTTGTAATGTTCATGTGAAATAAAGTTTAATGTTATACTTATTGTACTTGCTTTACCCGCTTTTATAAATGTCTTCCTAAAATCATAGCTCAAATACAGGCTTAGGAGCTAGAAGCCAAACCCAGTTGTAATTAATTCACCGTCTTCCAAGATGACCAGCTCCGTCGGCGCCGGGACCGCGTCCTGAATTATTTATACACCCTGTACCGTCTATAGTCTAGATGGAGATTAGTGATGGGACGTAATCACCGCTGCTGCGTGAACAGACGCGGATTTAGTACCTATATAATCATGAAAAAAAACAGGAATTTTGAATAGGTACAAGCTAAAAAATAGAGATGGCAAAAGAAATTGATGTGTGATAAATACCAACGGTTCATATAAAAAGTTACAGTTTTTCGCTAAGTATCGGTCCGTAGGTCTATTCTAGAGTGATAATGTGTGCATCATCAGACGCAGTTAATTTAGTTTGTTGGGACCGATGAAAATTAAAATGTACCAGCTGCCCTTTTCCTCGGGCATATAATTATGAAGAGTATCTATAAAGAGCCAGTATTTGAAGAAACTCTGACTTCCCGTCACTACAGCAAATAAATTTTTTGAAAGGTCATTTCAAACAAATCAGGTGTCAATGCGAAAACGACTTTTGAAGGGCTATTTAAACCTGAAAGGGAATTTAAACGTGATTTTATGAAACGTCATCTTATTACTATTCCGCATCTACACAGTAGCCGTGTTCTATGTGGCACTGACAATGATTGTGTAATCTGGCATGTTGTTAGCGGATCTCAGATCCGTCACATCTAAGATCCGCATCTTCCACGCAGATATTGGCAGTAATTCAAGCACATCACTACGCTGCATATACACAGTCTCCGTGCTCTATGTGGCACTGACAATGACTGTGTAATCAGGCACATTGTTAGTGGATTAATTGCCTATCATTGCTATCTGCGAGCGTGTAATCCACATGTGATGAGCACAGTGTTGCCTCATAACGCAACTAATATGATTTGATTGTTGTTGTGATTTTAAACAGGTGTCATAAATTATGATATTTTATAGTTCACATATTATCTAAATTAAAGAAAGGGTGTGACAGGGATGGATGGAAAGAAGATTAGAGGATGTATGCCTACGCGTTGGGCCGGTTAAAATGCTGGCTCCACGACAGCGACACGACAAGATTTTTGTTATTTAGTATTTCCACCAAATTATCAAAATGTTCTTGAGTTAATAGCCAAAAAAGCCGTTCAGAGTGGAGCCTCAGACATGTTGTAGGTATAGAATTATTCTGCATCTGATATTTCTGTCAGTACCAAAATGAACATCATGCGCCTGTGAAAATGTGAATAGCACTGACTCCGAACGAGCCGATTGCGTTTCAAATTGTGCAGGCGTTCATCGCTTTGAAGCGCATATCCAGCCAGCATGGAGATTAATGGCCAGCATTGAAATGCCTTGGAAATGTTTGAACAAAGCTGTAGATGGAAATTGAAAGCAAACAGACAATTTTACAACTTCATCTGACTATACTGTCTTTTAGTTAATTACATACCTTATCTCAGGGACTTAAGTAATAAGTAATAATATAATAATATTATTACTATATTATTACTTATAATACTTTATTATAAGTAATCATAATTATAAGTAGCAATCACACGAAAAGAAGATGGCTACAGCAATGAGGCCAATCCGGCTAGAACACGACCTACTTAGGCAACTAAATCTTAGCTAAAATACCAGATTGCTACCAATGTCACATAAAACATAAACCTTTATTCTTATAGGTCAAAAAGTTTTAAAATAATTTTGACGAAGTAAAAAAAATAACTTGCAATTTCATCATTTACCACTTTTTTGGCAACCACAGCAACTGCCCGTGAAAAAGCGGGTCCATAAAGCTTGGCATTGGTGGTAAATGTAGAATACCCGTAGGTATTGTAGCAAATAGAGTGGGAACCTGATGAGCGGGGTAATGGTTGCGGGTAACGACCCGGCACGCCGCCGGGTTGACTCCATTCTCACACAACGAGCTACGAAAACACTGATGCAGTTGGATCTGGTACTTTTGTATTTTGTTTTGTGCTGGTTGTCACCATAATATTTGAAGAACAAACCGCCACGCCGCCGCCGCCGGGTTGACTCCAACGAGCTACGAAAATACTGATGAGAGACGATGCGGTAGTTTTTTCTAGTGTAATCATTGTACAGTCAGTGTCATAGTAAAGTGACCCCCTTATTAATTATTTTGCGTACATTGCTTGTTTACACCGGGGGTAAAAATGTCCCAATCAGCAGACGTTCCTACACTGTACCTACCTTATCTATACACAGACAAATAATAATAGTTTAAGAATGTATTTAAATTTAAGTTTACAAATTATTATCACCTCCAAAATGCATTAAGGGTTTCGTAGCTCACTGCTCTTAGACCATAAGATGACTTTTTCTTGAAGAAACGCGAACATTTCCCACTTTGCTTAAGTGTCCATGTAATGCTACCCCCTCCCCCCACCCCCCATGCCGACAAATTTCATTAGCACCGCATACAATCACCGTCATATTTAATAAAAAGTTGTTTTTTCTACTTAAAATTTTAATAAAGGTTTTTTTCGCGGGCACAGAATTTCTTTTTTAAAAGGTGGAGTCCTACTTGCTGGAGTCAGGTCTTTTTCTTTTAAAATTCTTGAGGTTATTATTTCTTACCATAATTCAATAAGTCTCCTTATAATTTCTGATGGCGCACTAAGTAGCTTTAACTTCGGAAAAAAAATCTCATATCAATAATCTCATTTAAATACGTGATGACGATCAAACTGATGATCTCATTTCGTCAAATAATTATGAGTTAAAATTAGACAACAAACAATTAAATAGGTACCTTAGGCTAAGACACAGGCCACTATCAATTTCCTTTATAGACTAGAGCCCACTTCCACAGGAAAACTCATTTACCGTGCCGTGGAAAAAGCGAAGCAGAAAGCTTGTCGTGTATATCTGTAACAATATAAATAATGATGAGATTCCTTTAGATGGGAAAGGCCAACTAATCAATTCAGAACTTAATGTATGCACTCATCGGACCGAAAGGGTCCCGAAGAGATATAAAACAAACAAAATATTTCATCTGCTTTGCAAGGAGAACTAAAAGAATACTTCATCGCCTGTGCTCTGTTTATTTTTCTTTCCAGTATTTAATTACACCTTGGGAGTTCATTCTTACCTTCCTACTGGACTCGCAACGATAAAAAAAATATTGCTATGCTTCTCTTTTCCGTAACACATAGGTCAGTAATGACTTAGATTTTGACTGTAGAATTTGCAGTAGGATTATTATTATGATGGCAGTAATATAAGTTTTACGTAAAAAGTTCTGTTATCTGCTTAGTAAAGAATACACAACTTTCACGAGATATTTTCATAAAAAATAATGGCTTTTCCATACCAATGTCTGGTCAATGTGGTCATTTTGTATGGGGGTGACATTATTTTATTTCGTTTCCTGAAAGAATTTCCTTGTAAAAGTTGTTCAGTTTCGTTTCTTTCGTTTTCGAGAAGCTGTTCCTAACATCCCATACAGGAGTAATTTCATGTTCATTGGAAAATTATTGTTAGAAATAGAAGAATTTATATGGCAAGAATCCTACAGCCATACCGCTTGAAAATGCATACCGTCGCTAGCTGCTTTTAGAATTTAAAGCAAATCCCGCGTAAAATTAAAGAGGCATCGAATCGTATGCGGGACAGTTGCTGGACTGTGCCTGCTGCTTGTTGTCTTCGTATAAACGCAGCACAGTCGTTGGCTGCCTTCAGTAAAGCAAATACCGCGTGAAATTGAAGAGGCATCGATCGTAAGCAAAGTTCGTCTCCCGCTCTTCCAGCGCCTGATCACGACTTGTGCTCACTCAATCTGATTGACTTATACAAATAATAGTGCTTATAGATACAGTAAATAAGAAATTCTGCTAGACTTGCAGTTTTTTAAAAGAGTTTGCTATTTGTTTTTTCTGTACGATGCTAGACTATTGGGATATTCAACATCAAAATTAGCAGTTGCTTTGCTTCTCTTCATAATAATGTAGGTTTGAAAAAAACTTTTAGGTAAAAGGAATAAATAGATGGTTTTCGGTACTAGGCACTTACTTCTGCGTGATAATTATGTAAGTATATTATTTTTAACTCGCGGCAGGTTTTCCATTAACCCATCATTAACAATTGTACCCCGTCCTTAATTATTTTATTGCTTGGTTTATTACCTTACGGTATAGTACGTTGATTGTCCCTACTATTGTGATGTGTAAATAGAGTTTATAACATTTGATTGCCAGTTTGAAGGGCCATCATATTTGTTAAAGGTAAGGACGGTGCTCACCGGGACCATTCGTTTCATCATTTTCATTGAAATTTTCTCTAGACTAATAATTTGTACACTCAGCGTCATAGAAAAGTGACCTCTGTATAAAACAAGAAATGTAAGCAAAGCATTTAATAAGGGGGATACCTATGATTATTAACCTACGATGACAGGTTTTTTTAGTAAAAATTAAAATATTTAAAAAAAGTTTGTCTTTTTGATTTGCAAAGGAGTTTGTTAGCCGTATTTTGGAAAACAAATGCTCCCGGTGAGTGTCGTCCTTTGGAAAATTTTATAGCGCTCGTAACTCAGAGCTGATTGGAATACGACATATATAAAAGTCTAACATTTGCCATACGTCCAAACATATTTCTATACCAGGAAACAGAAAGACCTGAAAAATTAAGAAAAATAAAATGAAAGCCGTTAACAGCAAAACCCATAAAATAGTAAATACTTACCATACTCTGGCATATATAAATAAAATTTTAAAGATTTTCTCATTGAACTGTATTTTTATAAAAGGCAACTCTGTCTATGCCATGTGGTCATTAAGGAAAGTTATTATTACTTTATTGTTTTTCATATGTATCACATCAGTCTTAATGTACATAAAATTGGTTTACGCTACATTTTTTGGTTACTATGAGATTATGACATTTGGCGACTACGCTCAACTCGTGTTTTTGCTTAGTTTCCTTGAATACCTTGTTGATCTGTACTTCGTCAAAAAGTTTGGCACTGACACTTGTGTTGATTACTATAAAAGGTTCAAAAACATTGATGAGTTTATATCAGTGCCGTACCGAAAGATGGCGCTGTCTGTGCGTCAAACGACGCGCGCGTTGATAACAATGTCATTAGTGGCTTGCGGCTTGAATCATGTCGCATGGATTCACATCATCGGTTGGAGAACTCCCACTTCGTACCTTGTGGACTATATTTATTCCTTCACAAAAACTTTGACTATAATCGATGTAACATGCAATGTAATACTCGTTGAGTATCGCATTCGCATACTGTCTGACGTACTTGCCGAGTTTTATGCTGTTCAAAATACGTCAAGTTATGTGAGTGTGAGCAGCAAATCGGAACTTCAAAATAAATACATAAATGACCGGATACTTGCATCTAGAAAACCTGGCAATGAATATGAAATGTTCTTATCTATTACCAAGTGCTATTTATTGCTACTTGATCAGGCTGAATACATAAATAATATGTACGGAATCCGGGTAAGGGCTCATAATATTTTTCTGCAAGTTCTGTTCAAAATATTTTTCTGCAAGTTCTGTTCTTGTAAGTATTTATATTTTTTTACAGATGTTATTCGCTTGTACAACATTTTTGGCAGATATGACGGTATTTTTAAATTTTACAATACGATCTGTTGTGATGACTTTGGTGAGTTAATTAAATCAAATATTATTATTATTTGATAGAAATAAACTATGTGGTGAAATGTTGGTAGAGTAGCAAAAAAATTACCTTAGACCATTTTCACCATTTTCACAATTTTTATAGTTGACAGAGTAATTGAATAGTAGATTCATAGACTAGGGTGGAAGAGAATCAATTCCCGAGGTAGTTAGACGCCCGAGCGCAGCGAGGGCGGCTATAGTCCGAGAGGAATTGATTCTTCTACCCGTGGCAATGACTCTACTTTTCATTTAGAATATGAGGAAAATAAAACTAGTTGTTAATACAAACTAAGTATTTATTGTTAATAAAGTAGGTACCTATTTAAAATTAATAGTCATATTGGTACAATTGTCGCGGCACTCGCATCGCAAGTTTGCGCTAAATTCACACTGGCCAGTGACACTAGCTGGTTAAAAAGTCACGACATTTCATAAAGTTTTTTTTTTAATATGAAAAAAAGTCTTCACAGCTGACAGCAATTCAAGCAGTTCTATTTTTAAAGTTCATTCCCGCCCTAGGGTGGGGATGAAATTTGTATGAGTTATTCCTTCCCTGTGAAAGGAAAGCAGCATCTTCCACCCAATAGTCAGATCAAAACAACACTACTTTCCGAGTATGAGAAATGAAAAAATATACCCTACAAATAACTTTTTTTTTACTGCTAGTAACTTCTACGACGCAATCCCTATATCAATTTGCGTTAAGCCGTCCCATACACCCTGTATAATTTACCAGTTATGTTTCAGCAATCAGGGAATACGTACATCATTACTGGTGCGACCAGTTTTCTAAGGCTCGTCTGTTACGCTATTTACTTGGTAGTGGTCATGCGTGGCTGCGAGCGGACCTACAGTCAAAGGGACAGGATCATTACGAACATCGACCGAATTCTAGTCAACAAATTCTTTTTAGGTAATTCCTATCCTATGTTGATTTTGCTGCCGTTTAGAAAGATGCCCCGTTATCAGAAGTAATACGTACTGTGGCGAGTTCCTTACTAGTTTTAAATTTCAAGCCCACGCTTATGTTGTACTAGCTTTCCGCCCCGCGGTTTCACCCGCCGCTAAAAGAGTTTTCCCGTGGGATTGAGTTCCCGCGGTAAAAAGTTGCCTTTGTCCTTGATCAGGTTATTGCCATGTAGCTGTTAGTATGACCACATCTAAAAGATTCTTTTATTTCTGTGTGAGTGTGATATTTTCCGTAGTATAAAGCTGATATTGCTATGCACGCGCATCGCACAGTGAGCGTAGCTTTCTAATAGTGAAAGAATTTTAAAAATAGGTCTATTAATTTTCGAGTTCAATGATGACAAATTAAGAAACAAACAAATAAACTAACATACATACACAACACATATATACTTACAACTCTTTAATTAATGTATTAGTGATGGATGATAATGCTCGAAAGAGGCAAGCACCCCCTATTCTTTATTACCACGTATCTCAAAAAAGGCTGAACCTATCGAGTGGGATATCAAAAACAATGGTAGTTAAAAGGATAGTACAAAAATATATTATCTGCAAGATTCTTACAACCCCTTTTCGTTGATTTTTACTAACCAAAAATTGCTCTTTATGGTGAGTAAATTTCTTAAAATTGGTACCTATCTCGATGCATCTTATAATTGTGCTCTTAGTTCCACATCAGATTAACTTAAAATATCAAGTATGTGTGCCTATAAATTTGAGGACTTTCCGTCATTTCTCATAGATCCCACGATGAAAAATTTGATTTTGCTGGACATGGAACTAACATTGAAATATACCCTTTCTAATAAAAAAAAGAATCTTAAATCGGATAAAATAAATTACGGAATTTTGAGGTAACATAGGTATATGGAACTCTGTTTTGCTGAAATAAATATTTTGAATTGAATTGAATTGAATAGGTACATTAAAAAAAACGCACATCCCTATTGAGAAGCTCCTCCTTTTTTTATTTGAAGTCGGTTAAAAAAAGTTAGTCTGGTTTGATGACGTTCTAATTTTAAAATTTATAATTATATCTGTCAAATTATCAAAACACAAATTTGCTCTATGAAGTTCTTGAATAAAAAGGTTTGCAATGGTTAGAAATCAAGAAAAAGAGCTGTTGATATTATTACAAACTTTCATCACCTATTTAACCCCTTAAGGATAAAAAATCCAAGAACTCTGATACACGTGTCCATTCATTTTTGGTTATTAGCCTAAACACAAAATTATAAGATCCTATCTACAAAACTGACGGAGTTTCCATACAAACTTCCATCCCGTATTTAACCCCTTTAGTGGTAGAAAATCCAAAAACGCTGAAACACGTATTCATTACTTTTAAATCATTAGCCTTAATACAAAATTTTAAGATCCTAACTGCAAAACTAACGGAGTTTCCATACAAACTTCCATACCGTATTTTACCCTTTTAGGGGTAGAAAATCCAAAAACGCTGAAACACGTATTCATTACTTTTAAATCATTACACTAAATACAAAATTAGAAGATCCTACCTTCAAAATTGACGGACTTTCATACAAACTTCACACCCCCGTTTTAACCCTTTAAGGGGGGAAAATCCAAAAATCCTTTCTTAGTGGTAGGTTTCGTTATAAAAGGAACCTGCTCTCCATATTTCACGATTCTAGCTTTAGTAGTTTAGGCTCTGCGTTGATGAATCAGTCAGTCAGTCAGTCAGTCAGTCAGTCAGTAAGGACAAACGATTTTATAAGTTTAGATTGTCGTTTTTCTCTTTGTTCTAATCTAGCTTCTCATCAATATTTTAGTGCAACTTCACGACATGAGTTTATTTGTGTTTATGTGTCTATCTTCTCCAGGTCTTCTCGTACCTAATTTCATTACTTTGGAGGAACAATGGAATGAACAATGTTACATACATACATAAAATTACGCCTTTATCCCTAATGGGGTAGGCAGAGCGAAAACGTTACACCTGCAAAATTAATAATTTTAGGATAGGTTTATCAGTAAATTGTGTAAACTGTTAAGTTGTGAGCAGCGGCCTTTGTCGTTAACTCTGTGAAAATCAGCGCCCTCTATTGCTAAGCGGTGGAACCTTTTTCAGTCAATCAGTTAAATCAGTCCCCTCTTCCCGCAGGTGGCGGTACTCGTGACGCTTTATGGGATCTACGGCAACTGGTGACGTCACGCCCACTTTGCTTCAATGCGGGCAAGTTCTTCACGCTGAACTACTCTGTACTAGTCTCCATTACATCTGCTATTGTTACGTATACCTTCATCTTACTGCAGCAATTCACCATATAGGTTTGTGAGATTAACAAAATCGGTTACATAGGTACCTTTGTACTTAATCTAAATTTGGATGGTAGCTTATTTGAGGACAGCTGTAACAGCCTTTTTAAAAGAGAAAAGCATTATGCGTTTTTCAAATAGGTTAATAAGAAATACACTATTTGAATGGAACTATAAGAAGGTATAGGGTGCTTTTCCATTAGACGGCACGGCACCGGCACGGCGACGGCACGGCAACGATCACGTGACAATACCTATGGGAATCGATGACATGCCATGCCGGTGCCGTGTCGTCAAGTGGAAAAGCGTGTCATATAATTGCATTGATTTTCATACATTATCTCATCCACGATACCGTCGACGGTACCGTGCCGTCGCCGTTGCCGGTGCCGTGCCGTCTAGTGGAAAAGCGCCCATAGGCAGGTATTAGAGGGCAAATAAATAACAGTATATTTTCACCTTTGCAAGTTTGAGTACGTGTTTTTATATCACTTTGTAGCAGGTTCCATTAAATTGTGTACGATCAAAGGCAAAAAGTCCTCTTTATTATGCCGCCTCCATCCATATCACTTACATTTTATAGAACAAATGCCCCTTTGCTACGTCTGTCTGTCTGTCTCATAGAGGTAATCTGTAATTTAGTCTGTAAACTCAAGTTCTATGACAATGATTATTGTTAGAGAAATCGGTAATAACGTGCTGTATGTCGGCGGCAATAATCACGTCTGGATGGATTAAAATAGTAAAAATATTAATTTGGAGTAACAAATTCATAATTTACTTTTTTAAGTTTGAGTTCGAATCAGGTATATCTTTTCAGAACAAAACGACCTGTCAAATCTATATTTAATACAGGGTGTAAGGGACAACGTACCAGAAACTAATAGGTAGAGGTTTCTCAGTCAACGAAACTGAACAATTTTCATCAGGAAATTCATTCAGGGAATAAAAAATAAACTTTTTACTTTCCCATAAAAGATTACCACCTCGATCAGACAATTTGTATGAAAAAGCCATGTTTTTTTTCATTTCCTCTAAGAATTTCCTAGTGAAAGTTGTTCAGATTCGCTGATTGAGCAACCCCTATCAGTTTCTGGTACGCCGTCCTTTACACCCGTTATTGCTCTCAAATCTTGAGATCGCTTCATAGATACGTGCCCTCGATTGGTGTCGCTTTAGGATATAATAACTCCATATCTTCCCAGCGCGGATGTCTTACAGCGACTGAAAAAGCGGTAGGTAAAACCGCGCGTCAGATGCTAGTCGTTTATATTTCTAAGTAAAAAAAATCACCGCGACATTTCCACGTCACGTTTGAAATTGCTTTATTTTGCGCCAACATAATGAGGATGGGGAGAAAATCAGGGCAAATGAAGGCTTCCGTTCCTCAGTAATACCACTCTACGTTTGCAGCTACACAGCGAAATTTACTACAATATACGACCTTATTTCAAAAGACCTAAGAGTTCATAGTGATTTTTATGTATGGACAACAGGAGTGGAATGTTTGAATTTTGGGCTGATTTTTCTTTGTTACGTTCGGAAATCCGTCTTAGCGCATGTGATTCGAGCGTGTCGACGCTATTAAAGGGTAATGTAGGTAATACATACTTTTGCCTACGGAAAACATTTTTCTGCAACAGTGCGTCGCCAACTGAGGAAGAAATTTCTTTGCCGAAAGGTTTATTTCAAGATAATTTATCTTGCAGAAGTAGGGAATTGCAAAGTATATAAGAATTATTAAACAAAATTCTGTTATTCAACTTTAGTTATTCAACTAGAAGTAGCAATACCAACTCTGTCTAATGTTATGAAGTTACTTTAGTATGTTACAGTAATTTAGTAAGCCCGATGATGTAGTGTTTAGAGCCGCTGCCTCCAATGCAAGAGATCGTGGTTCATACATACACAACCCAAGTAACAAAATGTGGTCTTGTAGTGGTTCCGGGGCCGAGCCCATAATAGGTTAGTAAACGTTTATAACCACGGAAAAGGGCCCATTTTATAGGCATACTTTTGCCAATAAATCACTTATAGTAGACTTGGCGAGCACCACCTTAGACTATTAATATACTTGTAGTTGGACTCCGCAGAACCATCTGCTCTCGCGAAGCTCACTATTGGCATCTTATAGAACCAGACACTGCGACTTAAGCCCATAATGCACTTGTAGTTGGATTACAGAGAACCAATTACTACCTTGAAGCTCACTATGGGCATTCAATAGAACCACGCAGGACTGTAAAGTACTTCGCGCTTCCATTACTAGCCACTTCAAAACATTTGTGAATTGTGGTGTGAGGTTCACACAAAATTTATAAAAAATATTGAATCAAAAGGTAAGTTCATCCATTTTATACTAAATAAATAACGAGAGTGTTTGACACATAATAATATACGTGCATACGTGTTTTCAAGGCAAACGCATAAGTATTTTCGGTAAAGTATATAGTATTTTACATCTCAATATTTATTCGCCTTTTGAATGTGGCGTATTTACTAAGTTGTGTCAAAAAAAATACTAGTCCTAATAGCATTGTCGCGCCATGTTGTGACGAAACGACGACTACAAAAGGAATCAAAATGGCCGTGATGACGCGATTAATATTAAAAGCAATAGTCTACTTATATGGGACTTCATGAAGATAACTTTGGACAGTAATGGTTTCACAAGGAACTTTAATAGGAAATTAGGACTATAACAGTGTTCGCGAAACCATAATAAGACCAAGTACACTTACTCTTACATGGAACCACTAAAGAACCAAATTACTTATAATCGGCCCGTAAAGTGGACTTATACACCCTTATAAGGTCAAGTAACAAGTAAAACTGGTTCTAGTGCATTTAGTTCTATAAATTACCATTACAAGTGTACGGTACTTATAGTGGTTTTATAATTACTTCTTGTAGGCGAATATAAGTGTAACTTACTGGAGCAAGTTTTCTCAAGTGTATTAACACCTGTACAACACTTTTATAGGCCATCTTAGCTTATACTGCGCTAGTAATTTGGTTCTATACACGACTATAAGTTGACTTACAAGAACAGATGTACTACAAACACAATCGGACTCCGTGTATCCTGTTATAGGCGTTGTAGTAAAACCTGGAACCACTAAGAGAGAGTTATAAGTGCTGTAAGCCTATAAGCTGTGCACTATAGGAAAACTTTGTTACTTGGGAAATCACGCCTTTATCCCTATCGGGGTAGGCAGAGCAAAAACGACCTAAACAAAGGTCGTTCCGCCACGTCTGACAAGTTTTGAGGGTTATGTAAATTGCTACAGTGACAGATTGTCATCGAACTTCATAAATGTAGGTACGTTTATTTGGCGCTTTTAAGGTAAAGGAAAACATTGTGAGGAAACCTACGAAGAAATTCAAAGGTTGTGTGACAGGCCGATCAATCCGTACTCGGCCCATGTGGTCAACTAATTCCAGATCACTTTATTCCAGGTGTAAGGGACAGCTTCCCGCAAACTGATAGGGGTGGCTAAGTCAACGAACTGACCAACTTCGACCAGGTTTTTTTTTTAGGAAAAATTGTCTTTTCCATACAAATTGTCTTATGGAGGTGGTATGGGAAATACATTTTTTTTTCCATTTCTGAAAAAAGATCCTGGCGGTTGTTCTGTTTCGTTGACTGAGAAACCCTTATCAGTTTGCTGGAAGCTGTATGAGCTGATGATAGTTACATTAATACACTTCTTTGCCTTCTCTTAAAACCAATAACGGAAAAGTGCACAATAACTAGATGGTATATTATACTTTTTGCTACTTTGCATTGAAAAACTACCAATAACTTGAAGCTGTGAAGAGAGCCGGAGCTGTGTTATCAGCAGTTGCAGACTTTCCTAATTAGCCACAGCATTCAATGGATCGTCATTCGAACAGCCAGCGGAGAACTTTTCCATTTCCTTCAGATTCGTTGTTTTTTTCTTTATTTTGCTTTGCAACGGAACACTATTTGTGTAAAATATATTTTGTTGTTTTGTTATTTTATGACGAACAAGTGTAATTCATAATTATAGAAGACATGAAATCTATAATAAGATGGTTGATATTCACCGATTCGAACAAAGCGCTTCCAATATACAGGGTGTAAAATAAAGTATTGCGTTCCTTTAAATCGCATGTTCTACTGATGATACTAAACAACTTTCCCAAGGAAAAAAAAAATTGCTCTAAACATAATTACAAAAATGCTCTCCTCATCCGCAATTTTGTATGGAAAAAAGCAAAATTTGATTTTGAGCAAAATTTTATGTTCTTTGCAAAAGTTGTTCGTTGTCGTCAGTAGAACATGTGGTTTGAAGTAACGCAGTACTTTTTTTTCACCCTGTATATTTCGTAATATCCTCAGCTAAAGAGTGGAACTCACTACCTGCGGCTGTGTTCCCGAATGCAAACAACCCTCACCTCTTCACAATTAGATTGAACAGGCATTTTCTGGGTAAGCTCGCTTCATTGTCGACTCTGTCTCTGTGATCCCTGATCTCGACTAGATTCAAGAACAAACCCATTAGGTATCAAAAAAGATCCTCGTATTAAAAACGTGGAGGTCAAAACCTCCATATAATAATAATTAAGTAATTTCAAAATACGTTACATTCCCAGAGCAGTCTACCTCTTTTTGATTTTTTAATATTAAACATTTAAATTTAATTTCATTTTGAAAGCGCTTACTCAACGCAAAATAGTCAGTTAAACTTGGTTAAACCTTTTCCTGTAACAACATGAACACGCTTGGAAATAAATTAATTGTACAAAAATATTTTACAATGTTAAATGCCATAATTGAACCAAAATTTGTTTGCAATTGCTCAGACGGAATTAACGACATTGGATTTAACTGAAAATATTTTTTGAAATTATTTTGAGCTTAGGCATTGACTGATATGGGTATCGATTATGGTATCGATTCTTATGCGCACAAAATCACCTGACAGGTGATATAGCTGAAATTCAGTCGTAGGATAAAAAGCATGCTCGTCTAATGGCGTCCACAAAATGATTCTTGCCCACAGACATTCTATGTTCTTGCCATTACCTTAACTGAAAAATATTTGCGAAACTTTGCCCCTCCTATACAACATTTCCTGTGTTTTGGTGGTTTTATCTTGCGCTTTCAATCTTGGTTTTATATCAAAGCTCACGAATAGGTATAATGATTGAAGTTCAAGATTATTTTCCAATGTGGAGAAGTTAATTAAGGTCTGAAAAGCCACTTTCTTCGACAGCTGATCTGCGGTGGTTCAAAGGGTAACTGTAGGCATCTGTGTAAATATAGGCAAAGTACACACCGGAAACTACTACTGAGCTAAAACTTTTTTTTTCTACCTAACGTTTTCTTCGGCGGCTTTGATTATCTGACTTGTGTTTGTTTTTACTGGTGTAAGTAATCCTCCAAACTAATCTAGATTAATTGAAAAAAAAAAACGAGTTGATTCTTTTCTCGGCTTAGCATATTTTCCTGCGGTAAAATAAAGTTCATGAATAGGTAAAACTTTTTGTTTACCTTTATTTTCATGAAATGAAATCAATAAAATTTATTTCCGGAATCAATTTTGCTTTTCAAAAAAATAAATTTGCATTACAGGAAGACAATAAAATATCAAATGGGCAGGTCAACCCACAAGCAAGATCTGCAGGAGCCGCTGTTTGAATAAAGATTATCGCAGATCTAACCGGACCGGTGTAAATCAAGCCTTATAGAAATGGTCGCCCGCAGATAAGATGCCGTTTCTCTTTTTATTTCTGCTTCAAAAGGATTTTAAAGCACAGTTAGTTGGTTGAAAAGGTCCATTATATTGTCCGAGGCACTCTTTGCAGACGCTTTCGGCGTTCTCGGATCTTTGAAGAACGATTTCATTTAAGTCCTCCACTAACTCTTCTAATTTTGAGGAGATTTTAATGTCAATTCTTCTGGAGAAATCGCAAGATCTATCGCTTCGCAGTCTTATTTTATAATGATTATTTATTACCTTGATGCTGTAGTGCCTATATTATATATTTATATAGGTAGGTCTCAAATTTTCAAAAACAAAAACTTTTTGTATTTATTTACAAAAGAGTACAATAAAGCACAATATACCATAAGAACACCACACAAATCTGGTTTAAATCTTGTGGCTCTTTTTGAAGGTTGAAACACAATATTCAAATAATGTATTCCAACAACAAGAAAGCTCAAAATTCAGCATTTCATAATAAGTAATAACTCCGATAAGCAGACAGCTCCCGGTCTCGCCAACTTGGCAAGTTTTATTAAGCTGCACAGCTTGATAACTTTGTATATTACACAAGTTACATAGTTCAGTAGTTTCGTACTACGTGACTGTTCGGAGGTCAATGAATCCTCAATTTTAGGATTTTGTTTAACATTTTAAAAAGCTAGTTGATATTTCATTCGGTCTGACGATTTATAAGGCTCATTGTAAAAATGGTGCTGAACTACCAAGTAAGACCGTGAGTGATAATAAACAACAACAACAGATGTTCTCTTCCCGGAAATACTGTAAAAGCCTGTAAAGGGGCTCAAGGGTTTAGATTAGTGTATTGCAATTTTATGGGGTGATGCTATTCTAACCCGGCACCCCATAACTTCCTGCGGGTGTCGTAAAAAGCGACTAAGGGATAAATCCAGGGAATGGGCAGCAGCGTTCCCTGTGAATGGAAAACTTCTACTGCGCTCACCAACCCGCCTGCCAAGCGTGGTGAGTATGGCATATACCCCCCAATTTTGGGGACGCCCATGTCCAGCAGTGGACTGTTGTGGCTCATGATGATGATGGTGATTGCAATTTTGTAGCTAGTTGACAACTTATCACTACAGCAATTACCTATCAGATATTATAATGCCCTTCAATATTTGTCAGACTTTACAAAGTTTTAATTGTGACTTTTGAATGATTTATTTATATTACTCTATATGATTTTACTGTGATAAAAAATACCCTACTCTACCACCTTAAATTACGTAATTTGCATATAAAAAACATTTAATACCATATTCAGATTTTAATTGCAGGGTAAAAGCTAGTCTATTATAATTTACATGAAATACAATACTGGTCGGAAGAGGATTACCTACAAAGTTCATTGTGAAGTTGTCGAGTTCTACGTTATTGACTCTGTATGTACGGAACACTCTGGAGGGAAATTACACTCGCTCTTGGCAGTTATTTATGCTTAAGTTCGCCCCAGACCAAAGACCTCTCAATAACTGTTGGACGCGGCTATTTATTTTAGAAAGATTTACGTGGAGATTCCATAAAACGAATTTAGTTAGGTAATTTATTTCTAAAGCATTGGTTGTGCTTTTGAAAGTTTGCTGTCATTACTTGACCATGTGGTCAACAACGTGTTTTTTACATCCGGTATAATATCCACTAAACGTGGTGTGTATATCAAAAGCCGTCCTGCAGTGTAGCAGTTCAATATAATTTATTTCTAAAGGGTGAAATTGAAATCATTTGACAAATTTTAAGGGTGAGTTCAGTCCACAAAATTGAACAACTTTTCCTATGGAACATAGGCCATCCGACGAAAAAAAAAATTTGGTCTTTCATAGTGAAGTCAGTCAGCTGACAGAGCCGTTTGTAAGGGAGGTTGTTTTTCTTTTTTAAATCTGAAATCTTATTTTCCATGGGAAAAGTTGTTCAGATCCGTGAACTCTCAAAGTTTGTCAAATGATTTCAATTTCAACCTATGGTTTCGAAGAAAAACAACTTTATGGCCAGGATCTCTAAGTCGAGTCTATTTAATGAAAGATCTATGCCTCAGACAGTTTAATTTAAACAAAGAGCTTAATTTAAAAGGAACTCGCAGAAAATTCATCAACACTTCTTTTGATGTTAATAACATCTTTGCAAATATTTTTCAGTTCAGGTATGTACAAATAAATATTTAAGGGAGGCTCCCATACAACAAACGTGATTTTTTCTAAATACTGGTGCTCCGCCCTGAGGCTGGTGTTAGAGCAGGTACATCATGAATTGGATCAACTGTAGCGTCTACGTTTTCTTCTTCTGCTTGAATTTAAGTTCTAGGCACTTGTCGGTGGAGAAATCGCCAACTTTCTGTCTTTCTTCTCCAACGCTTTCACTTCCTGATACGACTTGACATCCTTGGTCAAAGTAACTTCGTCTCGGTCTTTTTGAAAAATATTAAATTTTCGGTTATGGCGTAGTAGGTAGGTACTAATTACTATGAAGCGAAACAGTAGATAATGCTTGCGGCGTTTTACATTTAGTTTGCTTGTTAATTTATAGTTCGTTATTAGAATGTTCGGAACTTGTACTCTACGTATAACAACCAAACAGATGCAATGTTGTACTGAATATTCCACTAATGAGATTTACCTAGTTAATAGTATATTGCTAACCAAAGGATGTAAGTCATCAAATGCATACGAGGTTTTTGGCGCCCGAGCGCAGCGAGGGCGCTAATGGTACGAGTATGCATTTGATGACTTACACCATGAGGTAAGCACTATGCTTTACATATCGAATGAAAGATAAGTTAAAATTATGGGAAAATATAAGAAAATTAAAACATGAAATTACGACGAAACAGTAGGCAATACCAACTCACTATGAGCGAATTTAACCATCACAAATATATGCATTCGCGTAAGAAAAATTATCTAATTTGCAAGTAGACATTTTGTTAAGTATACTGACTGTTTAATTTGTTAATGTTTTATAATAAAATGCTAAGTAATAAATCGACAAACTCAAGTTTTGAGGTTATAAATATGTTATAAAAACCACAGAGTAAAAATTTCATAATTTTCATAATCCTATGTTTACATTTTTATGGCCTTATTCCGTGACTCTATGCGTCATATTTAGTACTGGCCAGTTCGATATTTAAATAAATTCGAATAGAATTTGTTTTAAAATCGATTCCGATTCGATTAATCATCCGATTCCGTGTGTTTGAAATAAGGCTATCAACTTTTTTTTTCTTGCAATTTGACAGTTCCTTATTCAAATTACTTTGCAGCATAGGTTTCAAAACCTATGATGCAAAGTACCACTTACATCCCGGGTTTTAGGGTTGTATGAACCACTTACTGAGCATGAGATATGTAATAGTATATTGCTAACCAAAGGATGTAAGTCATCAAATGCATACGAGGTTTTTGGCGCCCGAGCGCAGCGAGGGCGCTAATGGTACGAGTATGCATTTGATGACTTACACCATGAGGTAAGCACTATGCTTTACATATCGAATGAAAGATAAGTTAAAATTATGGGAAAATATAAGAAAATTAAAACATGAAATTACGACGAAACAGTAGGCAATACCAACTCACTATGAGCGAATTTAACCATCACAAATATATGCATTCGCGTAAGAAAAATTATCTAATTTGCAAGTAGACATTTTGTTAAGTATACTGACTGTTTAATTTGTTAATGTTTTATAATAAAATGCTAAGTAATAAATCGACAAACTCAAGTTTTGAGGTTATAAATATGTTATAAAAACCACAGAGTAAAAATTTCATAATTTTCATAATCCTATGTTTACATTTTTATGGCCTTATTCCGTGACTCTATGCGTCATATTTAGTACTGGCCAGTTCGATATTTAAATAAATTCGAATAGAATTTGTTTTAAAATCGATTCCGATTCGATTAATCATCCGATTCCGTGTGTTTGAAATAAGGCTATCAACTTTTTTTTTCTTGCAATTTGACAGTTCCTTATTCAAATTACTTTGCAGCATAGGTTTCAAAACCTATGATGCAAAGTACCACTTACATCCCGGGTTTTAGGGTTGTATGAACCACTTACTGAGCATGAGATATGTAAAATACATTTACTTAATGTAAATTATTTGTTTTAAGATTTCGATGCTGCGCTAGGAAACAAACGTTCGTATTTGTTTAAAATAATTAATTACGGATGACATATGAAAAATACTATAGAATTTGAAAATAAATAGGTTATTTCGATTAAACTTGGAAAGCAGATAGATTTGGGCTACGTTTTACGGCGGGCTACTTTTTACCACATTTCCTCGGAAAATCACCCCTACTTAACCCATAAAAGATATACGCGAGATTGTATAATTTATGTATGTACCTATATAGGTTGTGAATAAACTGTATTTTGACTTTTTTCCGATGGCAGTACTGTGTACTCTGCTACAGTACAGTGGATGCTTTAACGGAAATGCCAACAAAGAAGTCGAAAAATGCCACCAGCTCAGTGCAAATGAAAACAAAATGGCCAAGGGTAAGTAGGACTCATAGCAATAAAGTTCTTGACGTATACATACATTATATGTTTGACGATTTACAGATTTATTTACATGTTAAGGTGCGTCCTCAAGAGCATTCGTTCGCGAGCAACATGCGAGCGCATAGATTACGAATCCCTTAGCTGGTTTTTACAGCATGCCCGGTAGGAGATGCAGCTGGCACATTATATGTTTTTTTATCGCTCCCAGTCCAGCATGGAAGTTGCAACTTCCCTGGAAGATGTAGAGACATATTTCAATCTGTGTTTATTTACGAAAGCCATTCAATTTAACGAAGCACCCATTTATAGCATTTGCACTTAATTACTCTCAAACAGGACCCAGGACCCTTAAAGGGATGCTACCAGCTTTAGATAAGGGTTTCACTATTTCAGTGCGGAACTCTAAAAACAACAGCGATTCTCCGTGTCAACAGGATAGCAACAATTAATCCAGACTGATTCCGGCGATCCGCATCCTGCCCAATTCACAGCACTGTAGGGTGACCATCAGTTCAATAAATACAATGTCTCATAATATGAATGTAGGGTAGTAGTAAAGGGATAAAACAAAATGGTATAGCCATGGGCTAAAGTCATTGATACATTGTGGAATAAGTTTCCACAGTGATAAGATGCTCCATCAGTGAACAGTTTTAAAAACAGATTGGATAAGTGGTTGAAAAAGGACTATAAGTGCAGTGAATAAAATAAACACAAACTGATACATATAGGCACAGCATGTGGCTGCTCGCATATTTATAAATAATAATAATAGATAAATGAATCTCTTTTGAGTTGGTCATCAGATCAGAGCATCAACAGCTCCAGTTAAATATGTTTTCCCTTTGTGTGGCACACAGTGGAGGTATTTCCAACAGGGGACAACGTGTTTGTGTTGTTGTTTCTAGTTTGGTCAGGACATTGCAGGCTGATCAGCTGATTGTCCGAATGATGTCGGATAGGCATGTCAATAGTTGGTCCTGCGCCTTATTTCTCTCTGGTCGTATCAGACAACAAAAAACACCGAAAATGGAATATATCCGCTTCTCGGCATCAAATCTCACTTCTGTAGGTCTGCTGTAAGAAATTTCTTTATAGAGATAAGCAGTGCCTGTTGTGTCTTGTTTCTTTTTTGTTTGTATTTTATGTTCTTTAGTGTGTACAATAAATTGTTAAATAAATAAATAAAATGGAATCGGGGTAGAAAAGACTTTATGAGCTGAAGATTATTTTGTGCACAAAACCTCTATAGGTACAAAAAATAAAACATGATAATAATGAAGACTATTAGAATTACTAATAGAATATTAGTCTTTCATATGAACGTGTCGTCATTGTCACCCTACAGGGAGATTGGAACTAAATTTCGATCAGCGGCCTATTGGCTGAATCGAAAGAGGATCTGGTGAATTCAATTAGTAGGCAAAGGTATTATTCTATGTTTCTTAAACTATCCTGTATTTTGTGTTACAATACCGGGTGTAAGGGACAGCGCAGCGTACCGTAAGCTAATAAGGGTTGCTCGCTCATTCAACGAAACTGAACAACATCCACCAGTAAATTCTTTGAGGAGATGATTTTTTTTTACTTTCCCATACAAAGAGACCACCTCGATCAGACCATTTGTATGGAAAAGTAAAAAAAAAAAATTGCGTGAAAGAATTTCCTAGCGATAGCTGTTTTTCAGTTTCATTGGCTTAGCAACCCCTATCAGTTTTCGGTACGCTGTCCCTTACTCCCCGTATAAGTACCGGCACAAGTAAGTAATATTTCAGTTCAGTAAGTACAGCTATTAATTATTCGTAGGTAAGTATTTTTAGGCCCGTATTTATAATCAGCTCTCAAGAGTGACAGCGAGTTCGAGTCCGTATCAGAAATGTCATTACAGTACAAAATGATCTGTCAAATCCATACTTAATATTGCTCTCAATTTTGAGATCGCTTTATAAATACGGGCCTTAATATTTAATGTAAAAACTCGAATCCGTAATTACATAACATTAATTTACTTTCGTTAAACATATCGTTTAAATGTCGAGCCACCACACCGAGTTATGGTTTACATTGATTTAATTTTAAATATTCCATATTTACGTGTTGCTTTACCTGTCAATGGAATCTATGGACTTTGAAATTAATCCGTTAATGTGTTCTTCATTGTCTATTTTCTTGTGTTGAGAAAAGTCGTTGAGAAATCCTGGCGTTTTCATTAAGTTTAAAAAAAGTGCACAGATCCTAACGTATGTTTTTATTAGAATTGGGTTTGCTCTTGACTCTAGACACCATGGTCAGGGATGACAGTGACAGAGTTGACGATGTACGAGCTCGCTTAGAAGGTGCCTGCTATTGGGCGCTTTTCCACTAGACGTCACGTCAACGGCAACGGCGACGGCACGGCGACGATCACGTGACAATACCTATGGGAATCGATGACATGCCGTGACGGTGCCGTGACGGCAAGTGGAAAAGCGTGTCATATAATTTCATTGATTTTCATACATTATCTCACCTACGATATCGTCGACGATATCGTGCCGTCGCCGTTGCCGTTGACGTGCCGTCTAGTGGAAAAGCGCCCATTGCACTGGCACTCTCACGCACGTCAGCTTTGTTCTCAGTAGACCCCGTTATCTAACGCTCAAGTTGGTGGCAAGTGATGGGGCAATTTTGATAATCTGAATCGATACAAAAGGAAGTTGATTCACTCACTAACATATCAAAAGAGTTGATTCAAACTCAACAGAGTTTTGCTATAGTGATTTATGTAGATAATTAAGAAATTTAAGATTTTTTATTTATTTATTTATGATTTTAGCTTATTTATTTATTTATTTTTAAAACTTTATTATATGTATTAAAATTAATTAAACTGCTCGAACTAAAGTAGGCACCTACTCGTACGTAACGTATCATACTATTCAATAATTGTCGCCTTCCTATCCGATCAAATACTCACAAAAAAACAATTTTATTTTGACAAATAACTCTTTATAAGTAAATAATGAATCAACAAATAATGTGAAGCTACAGCACTATTTTGACGTGCCACCAAATTGAGCGTCAGATAACGGGGTCTGGTTCTCAGTTTTTTACAAAAACTTGTCAAGTTTAGAGGTATTTAAAAAAGTCAAGGATATCACACTGTATATGACGTTTAAAACCAACGGAATGATATCAAGAGCAATATTATGTAAAACCCTGGAGCCGGGCCAGCGGGCTGCCAGCGGTCTTCGTAAATTACACCACATTGTTCTTTAAACTCCCGCCAGTGCTGCTATATCACAGCTCCTGGCATTTTATGTATTCCTGGTACTAAATGCCTCCGTGGTCTAGTGGTCTGAGCCATGGGCTTACGATCCGGAGGTCCTGGGTTCGATTCCCAGGGGGGAACACAAAGTTGATATTTGTCAATTTATCACTTTGTGAGGTTTTCCCCAGTTTGGTTAGGACATTGCAGGCTGAATCACCTGATTGTCCGAAAAGAAAAGGGATTCCGTGCTTCGGAGGGCACGTTAAGCCGTCGGTCCCGGTCGCTGTCTTTGATAGTGGTCGTTACTGAAACCATGTCAGAGGCCTATAGCTGTGCTACCAGGCGGTTTGAAAAACTCTGACACCAGGGTTTATCGGGTCGTTGTTCGACTCGAAAATCCACTCGCTAAGGTAAGGGACTTGTCTCTTAAAGTTACCCTAAAACTATATTTTTTTTATAATCAGAGTGCAAACGGCAAAGAGTGTAACCAGTTGTTTTTTTGTTTTCACGGGCTCGGTTTAAAAAAAAATAACCACAGACTAATCCATGACTATAGAAATACGCAATCGAAATTTTTAAGCTGGTTGCCTCAAACATTAAAATCACACCAATAATAATCTGAATAGCGACCGATGGTGGGATTTTAATGTTCATAAATATGAGCCAAGTGTATGATGTTCATTAACTGCTAGTATTTGAAATTATTGGGTTTTCAGTTTTGAAGGGGCTTTTTTGACCGGATTCTAAGAAATTGTGTAACTTTACCCTCAACCACTGTTCTGTGGAAACAATAAATTTAAAGCTAAGCGAATATTGCGATAAAGTCGTCCGCAGCTCGTGAATAATGGCGCAATAAGATAAATATCTCACGACTTCACCCCCTAAACAGAAATACGAACAATCATTTGCATTTTGTTCTAAAACCAATCTTCAAGGACGGTAATGAGGGGTGTGGGGATGAAAGAAGGGGGTAAAGATCAGCCACAGCAGAAATACAAAGAACAGTATAACATCTTTGGTACCTAAGCACTTTTGTTTGTTTGTTTCTGTCGCTTACTTATTGGATTGAAGATTTTTCCAAAGAACAACAATACGGGCTCATCAAAAAGTGCATGAAAATGTTTCTACTAGGTTGATAAAGCACAGGTAGTGCCTCTGGTGTTGAAGGCAATCGTAGACTTTAGAGTCGGCTTATCATACAATTCATGAATTTATTGTCAATATAAAAATGGTGTTGTACAGATACAGATCGCTCAGTCGCTATATGCGTATTTATGAGGTAAGTAAGTAAATATTTCATTTACTCTACCGACATTTTTTGCTGCCAAATATAATTCTGTGGCTCAATAATTAATAAGTTAGTGAGTCGATAATTTGAAAGTAAACCCAAGACACAGAATGTATATAACATAGTACTACCCCAAGAGTGCTGTATATTTCCCAAGAGTATTCAAATATTTAAAAACTAATAACGATAATTATTATATAAACATACTTTCTGCATAAACGAGTTTTTAGCAGCAACTCGAACATTAATGTCGGTATCTATCCTTCATATTTCACAAGGGAATATTAAATAAATCATAATAATTGAATTACTTTCATCTAAATTGCATCAGTCATCTAATTGCAGACTCGCTCATCAGTGCGAGGCGTGACGCGACCGCGGATACACCCTCTACGCACTCATTTGCCTGATGAAGGGGCTACGAATGTCCCGAGACATGTCATAGATTACCACTTAAATGTAATTGAATGACCGCGATTAATTACTAATAAGCAAAATGTCTTTCACTATGAGATGATGAAACCAGCTGGTAAACTCAAACAGATTTTTTCTTTTATTATGTCACGCTTACAGGATATACTTAGCCCTCAATTTCCTACGAAAGCACTACATTATTTTACACCCATCTTCAATCATTCAACGAGATGGAAATATGACACTCCAATCCAATTTTTGCACAAAAGGACCCTTCGAAATAAAAAAGAAAAACGTAAGTCTAAGTGAAAATTCATAAGAAAATGGATGAAACCGCGGTTACTGAGTGCTTGGTAAATATTTGGTCAGAATTTGCGGATCGCGATCTTAAAGAGGGGACAAGTTTAGATGATTACTTAACGTGGAATAAGGGAAATCTACTTATGAAAATCGGCTAAGTACGAGGTGAACTTGCAAACAAAATACTGTAACTATACTTATAAGGTAAGATAAGGACATGATCCACAGCCTAGTTGGCAGTGTGTCTGCCTGCTACGCAGAGGGTCCTGGATTTGATTCCCGACCGTGGCAAACATTGGAATGATGAATTTAAATGTCTGTTTCTGGGTCGGGGCGTTTTAAATCTGTGAATTTCAATGGCATCCCGATACAGGGAATCCTAGTGGGGGCTATGAATGTGATTGTGTTTTTTAATTCAAAAGACTCAGTAGTGCGAAAGACAGACGTAATATAGATGGACAGGCGAAAAATATCAAAAATATATTATGCCCTTAGCTTATTGGCATCCATTGAGTATGGAGCCCTTGAAAAAAGCTCACTAGAGTTATTGTCTTCTTATAATAGAACCACCCGCAATCGCTCATTGAGGTTATGACAACTTGAGTATGGTCCTTGTCTTGTTACAGTAGTAGCAGCAAGTGAAAAGTGCTTGCTTGAGCCAGTATTAACTAGTTATTGGGTGGTTATTTCGGTAATAGCGGCTAAGTGGTAAGAAAGGAGTCCTGTTTTACGAACGGGAAACCTTAGTTTGGTATCGATTGCGGTAAAGTGGCCTTGACTACTTGACTACCTACTGAAGGTAATAAAAGGCACCTAAGTGCTCATGAAAAAAAGGAGGATAAAATATATATTTCTGTTACGACAGGGTTGTAATTCTGAGATGGCTTGATGACAAGCTTTCTGCAATTTTCCTGGCCGTATAATAGAAACAAAACAGTTTTATGATTGTGTTGTTTTTACTAGCCTTTTGACTGTTACAATTAATGAATGTATCTACTTAGTTATTTCGAACACAATGTATATTGTTCATGAATAAATTGAATTGAATTGAGTTTCAAATGAAACCGTAATAAAGAGCCTAGCTATGGATGTAGTTCAAACATTTGGATTGTGGTAAAGGTCTTCTTCATCTTATTGAGTGGGTTTTAGAGTCAAACAACGACATGATGAACTTCTTTAACCACCTACTTAGCTATTAGGCCTCTGATATGGCTTAAGTAACGACCACTTTCAAAGACAGCGACCGGCACCGACGGCTAAACGTGCCCTCAAAGCACGAAATCCTTTTGCTTTTCGGACAGTCAGGTCAGACGATTGAGCCTGCAATGTCGTAACCAAACTGGGAAAAATCTCACAAAGTGACAAATTGACGAATATAACTTAGTGTCTCTAGACCACGGAGGCAGTTTTTTGGTGAGAAAAATTGGATCTGTCTGACACTTGATTTTATCAGGTCGCCTAGTGGACATTCCGGTAAATGGACCTTCCGTGCCTGAGGGGTTTGGCTGTCTATAATGCATTCACTTAATAAAATTAAATAAAGTGCCACCGATATACCCGTTCAGGTTATGATATTTCGAACTAAAATTTTGGCGGTTACACTGTCAGGAATAAAGCAGTGTCAGCTATTAGTGGTGACGCTCTCATCTGAAGAGCGGATTGCTCTGTAAGAAGTCAATTTCACAGATGACTATCAAATAGTCTGACTACAGAAGTCAAGGGAAAAAACTTGGTGAAAATTACCTACTCCGGAAGTATAATGTCAAAGGAGGAATGCCGGTAGTGCACTCGGGCACTTAATATTCCTTTAAGGAAATGTTTTCAAACGTTGTACCTTTTAGTTAAATAGTTTTAGAAGTTGCGTTGGTACGGACGGTGTCATTTTAGAATTTGGTGTAAGTGATAGTGTTGCGGCGGGTAAGAAATTTCTAACTGCTTATGCATTTTTTTACACATAATTTTGATTTTTATGATGCAATTTTTAATCTATTTAATTTTATATGTTACTATTTTATTCATGTTTCAGGCCAAAATCAGTTCAGATGCCTATGGGGTGGTTCAAAACCTCTGAAACTGGAATCGGAATGGAACTCATTGGTTGATCTACGATCCTACATGATAGAATACGAAGTAAAGTAAATTTGATCATGGAATTAATATTGAATTTTTCACACCCAAAAATATTTTACGCTCAGCTCAATCTTTAGATCGCTGCGTAATCTAACTTGGAAGCCAAAAGCCACAAAAACAGTTTTTGGTCTTATGAATTTACAGGACCATCTATATACCAAAAACTAAATAATAAGTTAAAAATAGCACATTTAACAAAATGTATATGCAAAAAACAAGTTAAATCATATTTACTTACCTTAAACTATGACGATACGGAAAAGTTGTTAGAAATAATAAAGTAAGCATCGCACTTAAACTTCACACATACGCACTCACACTTTAACATAATATTTATTTACATACTATTTTCTGATATTCACGATTAACAATTTTTGTATTACAAATTGTATAAAGACTTAATAACATAGTCCTAAGGAAGAGGCCTGGTTATTCACAACACAGGCTATCCTAGTGTGGGGATCAGTGCGCATTGTGTACATTGAAATTGTTTTTACTGAATGGGCGCTTTTCCACTAGACGGCACGTCAACGGCAACGGCGACGGCACGGTACCGTCGACGATATCGTAGGTGAGTTAATGTATGAAAATCAATGAAATTATATGACACGCTTTTCCACTTGACGGCACGGCACCGTCACGGCATGTCATCGATTCCCATAGATATTGTCACGTGATCTCGCCGTGCCGTCGCCGTTGCCGTTGACGTGACGTCTAGTGGAAAAGCGCCCAATAAATAACTTTTTACTTTTTTTTTTTTTACTTTTATATGAACTAATACTTTTTTTGTCTGTAGACGTTTCGCCGCATGCACCTCGCCGAAAAATCGCTGCAACGAATTGTTGATCTAGCTTCTAACAGCCCATTTCGAATTTATCCGGCCATACTTATTTGTCGTTCCCAAATCGCAAACTCTTACAACTTAGAGCTTTGCAGCAAGAAGTTGGTAATGTCATTACTTGAAACTCCGCTTTGTGAACGGAGCCGGTCTCAGCAAAGGAGCGAACGAACTCGGAACTTGCCCTTTACTCCCGTATAGGTTCTTCCTAGACACAAAGGCGACAGGAATTTATTCCTTGCTATTTATAATAACTGCCTCCGTGGTCTGACCCAGGGGCTCCCGATCCGGAGGTCCTGGGTTCGATTCTAAGGAGGGGGACACAAAGTTGATATTTGTCAATTTATCACTTAGTGACATTTTCTCCAGTTTTATCGTCTACTTCATATTGATCACCTCTAGCTCTGATAGGAGTCCAGGGAAAACTCATTGTGACTTCCGTAGTATGTACCAGTTTTCTTTTCATAGGACCAACAGCAAAATCTAAGCCAATGATTGTCCTTCAATACCAGAACTTTATGATCAGACAGGAAATTTAATTAGCACATCTCAGAACTGCAAATTGGCCATAAAAGGCGGCCGCGAGTAACTAGTAGTCAAGGAGGCTATGAATAAAAAATCATCTCATTTTATTATGACCATACACGGTACTCCTTTTGTATAATTTTCACTAAATACAGGTAATTACTCCAACGCATTTTTAAATTAACCCTGGTTTCCATTATACAAGTAACTTACGCGCCAGTTGTAAGTTACATGTAACTTGCGCAATAGAAACCTCAGCATGCATGCAAGTTAACTTGCAGCTTCCATGCATGTTGAGGTTTCCATTTCGCAAGTTACTTGCATAATGTAAACTCGGCTTTATTTTAGTACACAACCACTCTTCAACTGTGCCGGAGAACAATGGTAAATATGTAAATGTAATTATAGTAAGGATAAACATAAAAAAAATAATGATAAAATAGGATTAAAACTTATTTAACATCTACTATAGCGATCACAACAGTCCAGTGCTGGCCATACGTATCCCTAAGGGTAGTATTTATAATCAGCTCTCAAGAGTGACAGCGAGTTTGAGTTTGTATCAGAAATGTCATTTCAGTACAAAACGACCTGTCAAATCCAAACTTAATATTGCTCTCAATCTTGAGATCGCTTTATAAATACGAGCCTAAGTTGGGACTTGGAAAGATACTTTTCGTACTTACCAAGATCAGCCGGATTGATGAGTGCAGTAAAAGATATGATATCCACATATATAACTGATCTCGAATCCATCGATTCATCCCTTAGTCGATTTATCCTTTATTTTGCTTGGCACACTAACGCAACTTATTCTAAAAATAATAATGACAAAAATATCCATGATAAAATGAGACGATCTTCTTCACTCCTGTCTCTTGGTCTATAACTGGTCATAAAACGACTTCCAACTAGCTGGCGAGCACGGTGTCGCATATACGATTAAAACCGACGAGTTTTCTGGACGAGGCGGTCATAATTCCGCACTAATTGCATTATGTGGTGACAAGGGTTCAGTTGTTTTAGAAAATTACGCGGCAGCTTACTTATAGACAACATTTCACTCAGGTAACATTTGCAAAACTAATTAAATTAGCTCGATCATTATTTTAATGTAAGTGAACATTTTAGGAATTAATTTGTTGTGTAATGTAATAAGCAAAACGAGATTCACTACTTGCTCAAGACTAAAACTGAAAATCATACAAAGAAACTGCCGCAACATTTGTAAAACTTTCATCAAAACAAATCGTAGTAAATCTCGTAGCAAACACCGTAGCACTGGCTACGCCGTAGACACCAAGTCCTTAAAAACAAACTTTTCGACTGGTTCCCGCGTTAACATGACGAAGTATCAAACTATTTCTAGCAGTTCCGCCCAGCTAAGTCCTGGCTGAATTATTGGCTGCATAAACGACAGCCACATAACCGAGGGACGACACTCTACTCCTCACAACTTTAAAGTGCGTACACACGGCTTTATTCAACGGCAAACTGGAATACTTAGGGCTGAAGAATTTGCCAGCTACTTCTCCTCCCGAGCATGCTGTAGAAGCTAGCAAAGGTATTTAGACATTGTAATTATAATTTCAGCGATGGGCTAACAAACTGTCTGTAGCGATAAACCTTTCAATTTAAAATTGCCCTCAATATTTGTCAGACGTGGCGAAAAGTCTTTTTACTAGGCCCATGTACTTAGTTATGTAGATATGTATGTAAATATGAAGAGAGTATCCCAGGACGGGGAAACCTAATTAAAGATGGCAGCAAAATATGATGATGACGAAACTGGAAGGTACACATGCATGCACACGGTGTCGAATAAAAATAACCTGCAGGCCTTTAAATTGACAATTTCAATACATTTCTGCTACAACTACCGCTATAATTCTACCTGCGTATGTTATGAACAACTAAAGATAAATAGGCTTAAACTAATGAATATTCTTTATTCTTTATTCTTTATTGTACACACAGAGATACTTAAACTAAACTTAAACTAGAGACATCATGTACAAAGGCGAGCTTAACTCAAAATAATTGAGTTGTCTTCCAGCTTACCATGTGAGAGGAAAAGTAATAGGTAACAGCAGGCAAGAGTGTACGCAAGAAATATAATAAGCTACATACAAATATAGATACATAAATACTTACAAAATTATATACCTAAATATATAATTAATATAATACTATGCTCACACATTGCTCATAAGCTCGCTTGCTTAGCTAATTGGGTGGCCTATATTATCTACAAGAACCCAGATTTCAAAAGATCTATGGTATACTTACTCGTAAAATGCAGGTAAGATTTAAAGTTTCATGTTGCAAACGAACAAAATTCTTAAACGAGAACAATGCTGTTGCAAAAATTCAACAACATAATGTTTAATTTAATTACTTTGCTCAAGTCCTGTCGATTTAAACAAATTTTGCAGTCGCGGTATCTAGACATACACGCGATAAACCAGCCAACGCGTCAGTATGTATTATTTCACGCCTCAAAGACATTTTCCGTCGAAATAAAGGAAATTGCACTTTCCGCACAGCGGATACAGCACAATGCTCAATATTGCAAGTGTAGTACTTATGTTGGTGGTTCCTAAGATTGCTCTATCGAGTTTGTGGTCCGCACTTTAGGGAATTTGGGACCTACTACTAAGTTCATCTACCACCTAGCGACTTTTGTGTGTCTGGAGTGATATGAAAACCTTTGAAAGCGGATTCTACTTCAAAAGAGCTTGGAAATGGTCTTAACAAACAGTGGTCAAAATACCCTTTGGTCCCAAACGTCAAAAAGGTGCTGTACTAACAGCAGAATGTATTTTTCTGTTATAAAACATTTACTTATGTGGCCTAGCATACTTTAGTGATATATCTTTCTGACCCCTATTGTAATAATCTACATATAAACATACATATAATCACGCCTTTATCCCTAATGGAGTAGGCAGAGCGTAAACGATACGTTGTAATAATCTACGAGATGCAAATTTATTGCAAAGTGATAAGATACGTATAAATTGTAATAAATGCTAATAAAACAAATAGGTATAAGAATAATTTAAGTAGCATAATTTGTTAGTATGTATATTGACCTCCTTTCATTATATATTCTGTAATCCTATGTAGAGGGCTCTTGTGTTAGATCCCTGATGGAAAATTAATTTGAAATATGAATTAAAATAACTGTTTTGGGAGTCGTTGTGTATATTAAAATGAGAGTATAAATAGGAGCTATGAATGTTTTTTTTTTTTATATTAATCAAAGTTCAAAGCTCGGGGAATATTATGCACTAAAGATATCTCATTCCTAGAAAAAACAACATAGCTAAGTCGCAGGTGAAACCGCAGTCCAGAAAGCTCTGTAAGACCAGACGCGAACTTTAAGACGACTTTCCGCAAAGCTTTCTTAAATCCTAAACTGCAGCTTTCTTGAACAAAGCACGAAATAAAATATTTACCGTAGTAACCGGTATTAATCGTGGTGAGAGGCAGAGTGTGCTCTTACCGGTTCTAATGCACCGCACCTGCCCGGTAATGCAATTCCGGTTTTTAATAGGCCGCACTGGTTTGCTTTCAAGCTGGACTGGGAGTGATAGAAAAACGTAGAATGTGCCAGCTGCATCTCCTCCCGTGCATGCTGTAAAAATCAGCTAAGGGAATCGAGGGTTTCAGTGTATTGCAATTTAGGCGATGGGCTGACAACCCGTCACTATAGCAATATACATAATCATCATCTGTTTAGCCCTCGAAACTTGTCAGACGTGGCGGAACAACCTATGTTTAGGCTGTTTTTGCTCTGCCTACCCCATTATTTATGTATTTATGTATGTATTTATGTATGCACTGGTTTTACCGGTTTGTTAATATTTTTAGGTTTAGGGAATTATGTGAACCAAAGCATTGACCATAATTGACATTTTTTTTTATACAAGTATTTAATTCACTTTTTACTGATATTGTAGATCTTAGGCTCGTATTTATAAAGCGATCTTAAGATTGAGAGCATTATTAAGTATGGATTTGACAGATCGTTTTGTACTGAAATGACATTTCTGATACAAACTCAAACTCGCTGTCACTCTGCAGAGATAATTATAAATACGGGCCTTAATATATGTACAAACGTAAATAATTATTTGTCGCTGTAAACAGCTGAAAGGGGTTGGATTTTATTTCAAGCCAGTTTGTGACGATAGGCTCTTGCCAACTATCTGCCACCAGACAGAAGTGTGCGCATTAGGGATAATCTATCTTATTACGTAATATCATGGTAATGCTTCCATGCTGGACTGGGAGTTACTTCCATGCTGGACTGGGAGTGAGAGAAAAACATAGAATGTGCCAGCTGCATATCCTCCCGGGCATGCTGTAAAAGTCCGCTAAGGGAATCAAGGGTTTCAGTATTGTAATTTAGGCGATGGGCTGAAAACCCGTCACTATAGCAATATACAGATCCATCTGGAATAACCCTCAAAATTTGGCAGATGTGGCGGAACGACCTATGTTAAGGTTGTTTACGCTCTGCCTTCCCCATTAGGGATAAAGGCGTGATTATATGTATGTATGTATGGTAATGCTTCGTCGTATCTAGTCGCCAGCAAGGATAAATTAGGTGTCCGTTATCAATCAGATCAGATTGATTCATCAATTCCCACTGATTTTAATGTAGGTTTTTACTTTCAATTGTGCACGTATTATCTGCAGTCTCGCTTCCGTAGGTCTGCTGTAAGAGATTTCTTCATAGAAATAAGTTTACCTTTTGTGTTGTTTTTCCTTAATGAGTATTTCCTGTGTTTATTTATTGTGTGCAATAAATTGTTAAATAATAAAAATAAATAATATACAAGTATATAAGTATGTCAAAATTTATAAATTTACATACACACACACACAAAAAATCACGCCTTCATCCCTGATGGGGTAGGCAGAGCAAAAATGACCCAAACATTTCGCCACGTCTGACAAGTTTTGAGGGTTAATACAGATGATGATTATGTATATTACCATAGTGACAGGTTGTCAGCCCATCGCCTAAATTGTAATTCACTGAAACCCTCGATTCCCTTTACTGATTTTACAGCATGCCCGGGAGGAGATTCAGCTGGCACATTCTATGTTTTTCTATCACTCCTAGTCCAGCATGGAAGTTTATAAATTTATACTGCAAAATTCTACAATTTCTATTACCTCCATTGCTTTTCAACACAAATTATTTAGTTTTACAGTACATTTAAAAGCCTGTATAAATCCAGAGCGGATGCGTGCCGAAAGCCTTGCCGTGTTCCAGTGCAGAAACTAGATACTAACTCACACGGCGTCAGTTCAAATTTGTTTCCCACTAAAACCTATTTATTTCATTCCAACTGCAATGCGAGCAAACATTCTTTTAGTGGTTTCCTGGCCTACTTCTGACAGTGTGTGTTTAAGCTTCTACGTTTGACTATGAACGATATAAAAACATAGAATGGGCCAGCTGCTTCTCCTTCCAGGCATGCCGAAGAAGAAGTCAGCAAAAGGATTCAAGGGTTACAGTGTATTGTAGTTTTAGGCAATGGACTGACAATCTGACTGGAAAAAAAAAACTTGGTTAAATTGATCAAGGAACTTGTTTAGATACGAGCACATCAAGTAATATGATTGAGACAATAAAGTTAATGTTAAGATCAATTTATTATGTTCATTGAAATTATCAGGAACTTGGTTGTGGTTATCAAGTAACTTGATATATTCATTAAATTTTTAACTCATAAACATTACTTTATGTGCTCGTATTTAAACAAGTAATTTTATCAGTGCTGTTACTATACAGGATGTAAAAAAAGGACTGCGTTCCTTTAAACCAGATTTTCTACTAATGATACCAAACAACTTTCCCAAAAAACAAAAATTTTAGCTCGAAAAAACAAATCGCCTTTTTCATACAAAAATGCTCGCCACATCTACAAGTGTGTATGGAAAAGGCAATTTTATTTTCGAGCTAAAATTTTTCTGCTTTGGGAAAGTTGTTTGGTATCATTAGTAGAACATGTGGTTTGAAGGAACGTAGTACTCTTTTTTACACCCTGTACAACGATACACATTTCCATAATATAAAACTGCCCTCAAATAATTACGTCGGAAGTGGCGAAAACGATTTCTACTAGGCGTTTAATACTCCACCTGTCACGTAAGGGATAAAATTTACTGTGATCAAATATCTTTGAATGCATTTAAAGGTTTTTGTGTAAAATATCAAGTTAAATGTTAGTTCAAGCAGCCATTGGTAAACGAGAAACAAATTGATATCTGTATCTACCGATTACTAAACTTGATGAAAAATAAACTCACAGCTATGCATAAACCCTGAAACCACTAAGGTCTTTTTTACGTGATGTCATGTAAAAAACCTTTGTTGTGTTTATTCAATCCGTTCTGACTCTAAATCCAATATGTATTTCATAATGCAAAGTATATTCAAAGTTTACGTTGTCTCGTAAAAGTAGCGGATTTAATAAAATATTGAAATCAAATTACATGGACCACATGTTACTCTTCAAATCTTTTGCTCTACGGTATACGGGGTGTAAGGGACAGCGTCCCACAAACTTATATCAGTCAACGATACTGAACAACTACCACCAACAAATTTTTTTCAGGAAATGAAAATAAAAATTTGCTTTTTCATACAAAATGACCACATTGATCAGACAATTTGTATGGAAAAGCAAAATTTTTTTTTCATTTCCTGAAAGAAAAACCTGGTGATATGTGTTCAGTATCGGTGACTGAGAAACCGCTATCAGTTTGCGGGACGTTGTCCCTTACACCCGGTATGTGAACTTTTATAAAACATCGCACTTTACCTTATATTGTGTTTATAAATAGTCCAGCATTTTATATTCTGGTCCATGAAAGAGTTTTCAGCTTCTTGGGTAGAAAATATTTAGGTACCTACTATTTTATGTAAAATTATCTGTTAGATAGACCCATGTCCTGCAGTAAAGATTTGCATATAACATTACACAGGCTATATAATGTTGAGAATGATAATAAAATTACCTTATTCTACTCTATTATACAGGGTGTAAAAAAATACTGCGTTCCTTTAAACCACGTGTTCTACTGATGAAAATTTGCAGGTGAGGAGAGCATCTTTGTATGGAAAAGGCAATAATTTCCAAGCTAAAATTTTTCTGCTTTGGGAAAGTAGTTTAGTAACATGTGCTTTGAAGGAACGCAATTCTTTTTTAACACCCTGTAGACATTTGCTCATATTTACTGTCATTTAAAAAAATAAAGTACCTATTCCTGTTCTTTTTCTAAAATCGTCAACGACCAAGTGCTAAACGTAAACGAATCCTTATTCCAAATTTAAAGGCCGAAAACCGTGTATCTACTGCTAAGAATGCAGCGCATGTATTGTAATATGTTCACCGATATCAGAGTATTCCCGGTATTCTAAATCGCACCGGTAACCATACCGGTAACGGTATCCGGATCTTCCGTTGTGCTGAAATAGGTACATTTTGCACAAGCATTTTTGTGTTGTACTTGAAGTGAATTTTCGGTTGTATTCAACGGAGTGTCTGCTCGATACCCTTTCTTGTTATGAAACGATAAGTTTGTTTTCAGATTAAGGCCGGTATTTATAATCAGCTCTCAAGAGTGACAGCGAGTTTGAGTTCGTATCAGAAATGTCATTCCAGTACAAAATTACCTGTCAAATCCGCACTCAATATTGCTCTCAATCTTGAGATCGCTTTATAAATACGAGCCTAAGTACGGTGCAATTTATTGTTATTTTATTTTATTGATCTAATATTTTAGAAATAAAATATTATTTATTAGAGGGTCAATAAAATCATACCCGATAGAAATTAGGGCTCCCTCTGAGCACAGAACTACACTCAGAGTCAAGATCAAGATCCAGCGGATCTAGTAATAATCTGCTTCGAAGGAATTGTTTTCCGCGGACCGCATGGCCACTCATGGATCTTCTCAGTTTTCATTAAAAGGCTCTCTGAAGACGCCCCCGTTCGCTTCCGCACTTCTCTCGCCATTACTGGACCGCTGTCTAACATTGCAAATTTATTTTATTTCCTTGCCTTTAAAGTATAATTTAGTTTAGCGTTATCGGAGTTCTGGTTATTTAGCCAATTCACATAAATATTCTCCATCTTGGACTGTAAAAATTTAGAGCATTCTTCCCTTTCCGACCGTACTTCAAAGGCGAGAAGTTATTGCTGCAAAATTTCTTCAACAGCGTACCCAATCTGTGTACCAAATTTCATCCCAATCAGACCAGCCGTTTGGGGTGTTAAATAACAAACTTGTACAAACTTCAGGCGAACACTTTCTTTTAGGATTCCACAAACGCAAAATCAATTAAAGGCCAATATGCTTATCCGCCACATTAGCTGCGCGACTCCACATTTTCTTTTTCAAAAAGCTAAGACATGAAAGTGTTCTTAACGCCCGATATAGGACCGTGGCGTAGGTGAACCGATTCGAAAATGCTTTTAGCTAAATAAACTGGTCCTTCGAAATTCGAATTTTTCCAAGTAATTATTTGGAAACGCTTCGGAATGGGAAAACGGTTTTAGGAGTTTGTGTTTCAAAGGTTTAGTTTTGTAGGTAATAAACTTGGTGGTGAACCTATCGTTTGCATTGCAATCACTGCTGTTGGTTTACCATTGAGTTTTTTTCTTTCTTTATGAAGTTTATTTTTGTTAACACAAAAACTAGCGAAGCCTACTCTAGGTTTTGAGTCTGGTTTTCCTTCTGGGTTGCGGAGGTCAGATGGCAGTCGCTCCGTGTGAAAACCAGTATCCTCGTTCAATCCCTTAGATTAGGTAGCCGACCTTGAGAAATTCGGGAAAAGGGTAAGGAGATGATGAAGTATCTAAAAACAATCGTGATAAAGTAGATAATTCTATTACTTAAAAACAAAATATATCCCCGATTCCCTGTAGCCCAAACTAATTCAGTTAACATGATACCTGTGAAACTTCCACGTCGTGTTCAAGTCTCATTGATTCCTGGAGTAATAAAGCTGCACCCGTCAGAAGTATCAGCCAATATCCGCGTAATCTCCCCCTCCCCGACCCCCCGGTGGAAAACGTGACCCCCCCGGTTACCCCTTTCCTCCTAGGGGTGAAGTTGCGATGCTTATTAAAACTATAGGAAATTTATTAGAGATAGTATTACTATCGCGTAATAGTTGAGTCATTTGTGTTGTTTTCTGAATAAAGGGAGTTTAATTGTCCAACTTATATACGGAATTGCGGGTGAAGTGTTGATTTTTATTCTTTTACCTAAAATAAATAATTTCCAATAATAAAGTAATGTTTGAAGTTTTTTAAATAGCATTCTTAAATTTTACAGCTGCTATGCCATATTGAGTGTAACGTTTTCGTGGAATGCCCCAAAAATTTCAACATCGCGTCTAAAAAATAATGAAGGGTAGGTAATTGTGAAATTTACTCTTTATTCCAGAGGTGATGATTTGTCAGTTCATCATCATCACCTTAATTGCAAAACACTGATATCTCGACTCTTTACAGTACTGGCTTTGATTTATATGCTACGCAGATTGAGAAATCTCATCAATTTTATCGCTCGATAGTCTGCCTAATGATCGAGCTGTAGATGAAATAGAATAATCTTCTTCCATAAATAAGTAAAGTACAGTACAATACTTAATTACTAAAATAGCAGGCCATGGAAAATCGCTACTCTTCACCTTCAATTTATTAATTATAACAGAAATGTTTGAGTGGTTCTCGCAATTTCCTTCAAATTTAGCAATCTAAGTGTCCCCTTTTCTCAAATCGCTCTACAATTGGAAACCGAACGCAATTAATTCAGTAATCGGATTGGAAAACGCTCAAGACGTTTACACCGTTTTAACAGAATTCTCAACCCTTTTTACAATTTAAGCCTTGCTCCTTCTACTTATTATTATCGCAGGTAAGGAGAGGATTATAAATTTATGGACTTGAAATTTAATTTAGCTTATACAACGTGTAACATAAAGGGTATATGCATCGTGAAATGTGTGAATCTACCCATGAAACTGAACAACTTTCCCTAAGGAACATAGGTCGAAATACGAAAAAAAAGTTTTGACTTCCCATACTAAATGCGCTATCAGCTGATGCATTTTGTATGGAAGGTCAACTTTGTTTTTTCGTTTTTTGACCTATGTTCCTTAGGGAAAGTTGTTCAGTTTCATGTGTAGATTCACATATTTCTCGATGCATATACCCTTTCTGTTACACGTTGTATATTTTTGGGTTTAAAATTTTGTGAATCACTGGGTTCTTCGTCAACAGCCTACTAAGCGCACGAAAGGAAGAAACTGGTCATTGATTTATTCACTACTAGCTCAAATACGCCCACAACAACACGTTAATCCCCATAGTTGAAAAGTTGCCGCCAGGACACAGTCAACCTTATGGTCCATTTGGAAGGCGTTGAACAGACTTCGGTCAGGTGTCGGAAGATGCAAAGAATTTAGGAAGAGGTGGGGCTTCACTGAAGAGTGAAGACGTCACGTGTGACTGTGGCACCGCCTTACAGTTCATGTCACACTTAGGCCCGTATTTATAATCAGCTCTCAAGAGTGACAGCGAGTTTGAGTTCGTATCAGAAACGTCATTCCAATACAAAATGACTTGTCAAATCCGCACTCAATATTGCTCTCAATCTTGAGATAGCTTTATAAATACGAGCCTTAATCTCTAGGTTCTACATAGAACATCTACTAGTAGGTTCTACAAAATTACTACATTAATACTACCTACTTTTTTAAATCCAGTATCACTTTTATTTACGGTGGCCCTATTGCGTTCGACATGGATGTGGACATGGATTTTTTTTTATTAGGCAAAAAGGTCTAATCTAGGATAGAGTTCAGTGTTCCTGCCGACCCTATATGAGATGATAATAATATTGAACAGGCATAAGACCATTTAAATGCAAAATTTGTAATACATTTAACGGTTTTTGCGTGAATCTCGTACACAAACGGACAGACAGACAAAAACAGTAAAAATCTGTCCCGTTATAAAGAAACGGTAACCCGATTGGGAGACATTAAAAACTCTCAAGTGCCAAATGCAAATTGGACCCTCCGGAATCTCTTGAAGTCCAATCGTTATCAACTGCATCTCAAATAGCTCCAGACTTGAGACTTCCTCAATATCCAAAAGGTTCGGCATAAATCATTTGAGGGCCATCGGATGGCTTCTAGTGGCAGGGCCGGAGTAAGGTTTATTTTTCTTCTATATCTTGAAAGAGAAGCATGCCCAAGCATGTAGTATGAATGTAATATGTACTGTAATTATCCTGTAATTATTATCGAATATTTATTGTAAATTGTGACTTTCTATGAATTAATTATTTTTCTTTTAATGTATTTCTAGATATAGGTAATATTCTATGATTTCAATTTGATTTTGTGACGTTATATGATTAATACTAAATAAATTAATATGAATATGGTTGATTATTCATGGTCGCTTCATAAAGTCCATTCATTCTTTTAAAATTACAAGGAAAACAAGATGTAAGGTAAGTACTCGTAGATCAAGACGTTATAATCTCCTTTAAAATGTTTTTTTTTTGTAACCAAAAACATAGAAACCACAAAGGCTCTAAAGCTTTAACATTACAAACAGTAAACTGCTTGGCACTAGAATACGGTAAAGGGGTGGTTGAAAATCGGATGGGCTCTTGTTAGGAATTGTTTTACCCTGCAGGAAATTCTGTGAACTGCAAAGAGATAGAACCTATTCTGTCCCATGGAATAATAACATATTACGCCTGGTATATCGCTTTTGACTGTGACGTCATGTAGAATATCGTGATTGGTCCGTGAGCTAGCTGTCATGAGAACGTTCTACCAGGCGTATTATATTAATAACTATACCATGTTCTGCCCCAAATAAGTGCCCTAATCGCAAATTCTGACTACATCCCTGGCGATTACCTTTTGAGAGTCGTCTTCAGTTAATGCATCACGATTGCTTTTTGAAATTCATGACGCCGCTGGAGCTGAGTACGGCTTAATATTCAAGATAGTGTCTTAATCGGAACGGAATATCTAAACGGCTCAGATCTACCTCGCCTCCCTGGGCTACCATTTTGAGTCTCAGGTCTTGAAGGTTTCGGAGACAAACGAGACTCTTGTTTCGGGACTGAAAAGTAACTTTTTAAATAAACTCCTATTTATTCAATCCAATATCCTGATTGGATTCACTGTTTATTTAAGACCATTGTGTCAGCTAATTCCATGTTAGACTGGATCTTCGCTGCTCTTCCCGGAAATACCATTAATATAATAAATAGCAGTGGGAACTATAGGAAAATCTTTTACTTTCACGGAAAAACTCATTTAGCCGCGAGTGAGATCAAAGGCTAATTACTTAGAACATATAAGAAGGACAAAGAACTTAATTATGAAGGAAACTTGAGTAACTTTATACACAAAATATTTAAAAAATAGAATAATCATTTAAAAAATACCTGAAACTGAAACCGATTTGAAATATTGATGATGTTGATCCGTCTAGATAAGAATACAATAGACTGCATTTACCAATTCAATACTGTTCAATCACTAAACAAAGCAATTCATTGATTGCTACTCTCAGGATATTGGAAACAGTACAATAGCCCAAAGTAGGTCATATTTACTTCAGAAACAAACCAATCCAGAACGATTGAAAACGTAGAATTTACCAGCCGCTGTTTTTACTTTTACCTAATCTAGCCTAATTCTAATCTATTCTAATCTAATTTAGCGTATTATGTAATTTTGATGTAAGAGTTTTTTTTTATATTCTTGTTGAATTTCGTTAATACCTTGACATTAATTTTATGCGAATGGACGTTATTTAATCGTCGTGTTTTTTTTTATAATAGTCACCAGGGTTCATCGGGTCGCATATTAACTCAAAACCCCACTCGATAAGACGAAGAAATGATCAAAATTATCCTCTCACAGGGTCTTGACAGATGGACGAACAACCGAGAAATCCTAATAATTTTGAGGAACATCTACAACGTGTAACAGAAAGGGTATATGCATCGAGAAACGTGTGAATCTACCCATGAAACTGAACAACTTTCCCTGAGGAACATAGGTCGAAAAACGAAAAAAAAATTGGCTTCATAGTAAATGCGCTATCAGCAGATGCATTTTTTATGGAAGGTCAATTCAATTTTGTTCGTTTTTCGACCTATGTTCTTTAGAGAAAGTTGTTCAGTTTCATGGGTAGATTCACACATTTCACGATGCATATACCCTTTATGTTACACGTTGTATACCAATTTTGAACAAATAATTATTTCAAACGGTAAATAGCACTCTTTATTTGGTAATAAGGGTTCCAATTGCCCTTTTTTTTAATATTTTATGGCTTGGATGAAATGTACGTCAACAAAAATAAAACACGTACCTATTCGTATTTCGTACAAAACAAAGAACAATCGCCTCTCAAAACTTCATGTAAACGTTAACGGAATTCCTTTTTTGAATTTTCTCGAATGGCGGACGTATCGTGGGGTTCGGTTGCCAGTAGGTACGTGTTGTTTAGTTTTATTTGAGAGGGAAATTCGAGGCGTTTTCACTCCTTTGAGTGGTAGAGCTCTTTTTGTGCGTTTATCGTTTCACACGTTGTTGGTTAACGGTTAGTCTTCAAAATCACTTAATATACGGGGTGTAAAGGATATCGTCCCGCAAACTTATAGGGGTTGCTCAGTCAACGAAACTAATCAACTACCACCAAGATTTTTTTTCAGGAAACGAAAAAAAAATAGCTTTTTTATACAAAATTACCAGCTCGATCAGACAATTTGTATGGAAAAGCAAATTTTTTTGATTTCCTGAAAATATCCTGGTGATAGTTGTTCAGTATCGTTGACTGAGCAACCCCTATCAGTTTTCGGGACGCTGTCCCTTACACCCAGTATAAAGTCACATTCTATACTAGGCAGAGCCGCAAAGCGTATACATTATTGCTCGTATTTATAAAGCGATCTCAAGATTGAGAGCGATATTGAGTGCGGATTTGACAGGTCATTTTGTACTCGAATGACATTTCTGATACGAACTCAAACTCGCTGTCACTCTTGAGAGCTGATTATAAATACGGGCCTATGACGTTTTGTTTGAGTAATTGTAATGTTATATTTTAGCAGTAGTTTTCATAAAAAACAGAATAATCGTCTTTCAACCTTTCGGTATTTCCATGGGAAAAGTTGTTCAGTTTCTTGGGCAGATTTACATGAGTTGCGCTGTCTCTCGCACCACAACCAATTGCGCGCTCAATGATAGCGACTCGCACGCGCTCGGTTATAGTGCGAGAGACAGCGCAGGTTTTGGAAACATAATAAATGCCGTATTTTGATTTATTGTTTTTTTGATATGGTTTTTTTTTTATGGGCTCTTTAAACGTTACTGAAACTCCCCCTAAGCTATGGCACGCAATTAAATTAACACCATGTATATCTAAGAAACATAACATATCGTCGACATAAAATTTATCTTTACTCTACTATTCATCCTTACATAGAGCTCCGAGTTTCCCTGGGCCAATTATTTCCAATCGTTAAACATAGAAGGCAGAAGGAAGGTAGCTATTCTGTTTTGCCTGGTTCAGTATAAAACACACTTGTTAACATAACAAACGACGTTCTAGCCGGAGGCTGTTCTACAGAGCAACAATATTTCTACTATTTTAAATAGTGACAACAATGGCCTGATGATTCAAGCTATTTTTAAGTGTCTTTATTTTAAAAAAGCTTTGTATAAGTTTATAACGTAATTCAATTACATGTATTATTTCATTTTGTAAGAAGAAACGACGATTATTAGAGTCAATGATTAGGTAATATTTATTACACTAAGTTTATAGGCATCACTACCAAATGACTTATTAAGCATTTTTGAAGCATTATCATCGTCTCCCCAGCCTTTTACTTGATTTTTAGGGGGTCGTTTACTTAATCCAGGCGATTGAAACAGGATAATGGTCGCGTCTGGTCGCTTCTCGGTGTGAACTGGTCCTAATGGAATGAATGAATGGAATAGAAATCTAAACTAGAACGAGTCATTGTAGCACAGAGAAACATCCCGTGTTGGGTCCGAGCGCTCGTCTCAGCCAATTATTATAGCTTGTCTCACATACGAGAACATGTCCACTATTGTAGACTTCTAAAGTAAAATAGCAAGCATAAAATACTGGGAAGGCTATTTTCCTCAACTAATGTAGGTAACTATGATAGATATACCTTTTACCTGTACATGGCCCGTACCTTCAACAAGTAGGCAAAGCAGAAACTACCTTTTAGCCAATTCCACATAGGTAGGTAGCAAATTAATTTTTATCGAGGTGTGGGAACACCAGTAAGTTTTGGGTTAGCCCCATCTTCACTCCATCTCTAAATTATCATTTGGCTTGAGTCAAGAACAAATCCATCCCAATTTATAAAATAAATCAATTTTGCAAGTATTTTCTGCAGTCCTGGATACAATAAATAATTTCGATTCATGTAACACAAGAGGTTTTTCAGTAAAATAACATCATCTGCATTTGTATCTTCGTATTGTAGCTGTCAATACAAAACATGTGAGCGAAACGTTTCTCAGAACGAGATGTCCAATTTAAAAAGAGTTTTTTAGGAAAAAAAATCCGTTTCTTATTTTTGAAAGTTGTTTAGTTTCATAAGTATGTTATGATTGGCATACAAAGAGTGGTTCAGTTTCTTAAATAACATTAATAATTGTAACTTTTGAAACTGAACAACATTTTTTAAGAAACATGGGTCCAAATAAAAATTAAGTAAGTTGTTCAGTTTCATAAGTAACGTGTCCTCTTATTTAGTAGTCAATACAAAACAGCTGTAAAAATGTTAATCTCGGCAGGAACAGACCAGCTTGAACAACACAGTGCTGTCGAGCTCAAACCAAAAAGTGCGGGGCAACACAAGCTGAATACAGAGATTGAAATTTGGCCAGATTGAAATAAAAGCCTCGACAGAAATGTTGCAAGCTCATTTTAGGCTCGTATTTATAAAACGATCTCAAGATTGAGAGCAATATTAAGTGCGGATTTGACAGGTCATTTTTTACTGGAATGACATTTCTGATACGAACTCAAACTCGCTGTCACTCTTGAGAGCTGATTATAAATACGGGCCTTAATTGTTCAGTTTCATAACGAAGTTTTTTAAGGAAGAATTCATTGTTAAATTTTCTCAAAAGGAGATGTTCCGTTTAAATGGTTCAAATAAAAAAAAGCAGTAATTTGGTTGTTCAGTTTCATAAGTAACGTTTTCTCGTATTTATCTGTAAATACAAAACAGCTGCAACAGATGTGAGCAAACTACGGCAGAAACAACCAGCTTGAACAACACAGTGCTGTCGTGCTCAAACCAAACAGTGCGGGCCAATACTAGCTGAATACAGAGATTGTATTCGGGGTGGATTCAAATTGAGTTCACTACAGAAAACACTGAGGCTTGTATTTATAAATCGAACTCAAGATTGAGAGCAATATTAAGTACTGATTTGACAGGTCGTTTTGTACTGAAATGACATTTCTGATACGAACTTGAACTCGCTGTCAGTCTCAAGTGCTGATCATAAATACGGGCCTGAGGAAAGATGATTTATTTTATAATTTGGAGCCAAGTTTCTCAAAACAGTTGTCTAGAACCATGGGCGCTTTTCCACTAGACGTCACGTCAACGGCAACGGCGACGGCACGGCGACGATCACGTGACAATATCTATGGGAATCGATGACATGCCGTGACGGTGCCGTGCCGGCAAGTGGAAAAGCGTGTCATATAATTTCATTGATTTTCATACATTATCTCACCTACGATATCGTCGACGGTACCGTGCCGTCGCCGTTGCCGTCGCCGTTGCCGTTGACGTGCCGTCTAGTGGAAAAGCGCCCAATACGTCATATTGACGGGATTATAATCTTACAGATTTTTTGCACTCACAGTGCTATATTACCAAAGAATTTAAACGCTGACAGGATTTGAACCCCCCTCTTTGGAAACCCGCCCAACACTCTTAACCACCTAAGCTACACCGGATTAGCTTTGAGCGGCTAAATTAGTGATCTGCTATTTGTTACTCGTCGCTGTAGCTTAGTTGGTTAAGAGAGTTGGACCGGTTTCTAGAGATGCGGGTTCAAATCCTGTCGGCGGTTGAAATTTTTGATTTGTTATTTCTAATATTATTTGGGATTATAATCAGCTGTTGTTTGTCTCTTTTTTTTATTTAAGTTTTAGAAAGTGACAGGACCAAACTAAAATAAGTTAAGTGTGTCTTCTACCGAATCCACACCATTCATTATAAATGTTTAATGTACCCATACCTACTTTTCGTGAATAATTTCTTTTCATTTAGTAACGTAATTGATGATACACCTGTAGAAAAATACGCAGAGTTGACATTACGTACATTAAATTATCTCAGGAAATTGGGCAATTATTTGGATATCAATCACTTTGATCGGAGCGGCACAAACTCGTAAACATATTCATTAAAATTAAAATAATGAGAAAGTTGTTACACAGCAAAAGTCATAAATTCATGCAAAATCGTCAAATCGCCCTTTGTGGGTCTAGGCCGGTAATGAACAGAAATGAGAAATACACCTGTAGGTACCTACATAAGGTCTTTAAAAATATACACTAGTATAGGTTGGGTGCTTTCAAGTTGACATTAGGTACTTATTATTTGAAGGCTATTCAGAAGGCTATTATAAAAAAAAATTATTGGAATGAACGCTACCAAATTGGCTTTAAAAAGAAACTTAAAATTCTCTTACCTAATTGCGGATTTTTATTATTTTCTTACATTTGAGAGAAAAGTTCTACACTTGTGTTAGGTACTATATAATTTCTGTGCTAGTGTCGGCCGAAATAGCAATGTATAGTTTCGTTTATTTTTGAAAGTTTACTCGACCATACATCGCTACATTTCAAGCTTCTGCAGCAATGTACGATTATCGCTTTCCGTCCGGCATTGTATTTTGATACAAAAATAAGCCGTATGTGATACGGAGGCAATTCAGAAGAGGTCGCGCTACATCATTCCGTATCTGATGAACAATAAGGCTGTCACTCTCGCAATTTGCAGCCCCATTACCAGAATTATTTATTTGTTTTCCGCCTTCGACCACAGTAAAGGCAAAGAACAGAAAAATAACTGCTACACCACAGAGCAGCTAATTATTTTCAAATAGTATATCTGCATCATTATATCGAACAAGGATACTGGTTTTTTTTTTACATAAACCGACTGTCATCTTTCCGCAATCCAGAAGGGAAATTTGCCAGTGGCCAACCAAGCGGTCGTAGTTTGCAAGCTGCCAAATGTTCTCAGACATGGTTTTCAGTCTAAAATCTACTATATTAACCGGGACCAATTGCTTAACGTGCCTTTACAATCGCGTAAATTATCGTGTTGTTATACCAATACCGGTATCTTTAGTATACCACGACGATCGTTGCTTAACATTTTTTATCAGAATGAATAACCAACCAAATTGAGCAACGAGCGCTCTTGTAAAAATAAATACCTACCTGCCGGCCTAGCTTCTAGAATTTTCATTTCTCATTGTTTTGCGGGAAAGCCTTTGCCAAGGAACGAAGGACATGAAGGAGGCTTCAGAGAAAGGAAAACATGTCTCGAGCTCTACAAGAACTAAGTAACGAGAACAACGTGGTAACTAGATTAGATAATGATGTTTACAGCGTACATGAAAGACGAGTCAGTAGAAGGATAGGACTCGTGTACAAAATAGGCCATTTGGCGTGATCTTGTATCATATCAAGAACCGGGATTAATTATGCAAAAGAGAGAGAAAGCTTGATATTTAATGGTATTCTCATTCTCACATAGGCATAATTTAGTCATTACGTTACGTCGCATATAACGTTGTTGTTTTTCTATAAGTATCTTTTAATTTACTAATTTAAGAGGGACACAGGACTTATTTCAAATTAGTTTAGAAATAATGATATCTCAAGTAAACACTATTATGCGGTTATCGTTACCCACTTGTGGTAAAGTAAATCTTAAGATAATTGGAAACCGATACTGATAACTGCTCTCACCGTTAAGTTGATACAGAGGCTCACTCAGGTCAAGTCGAGTATACTGCCTTAAATTTGAAGTGGCGTTGGTATACTTGATCTCAGAGACTTGATGCACACTTGGGCTCGTATTTATAAAGCGATCTCAAGTTTGAGAGCGATATTAAGTATGGATTTGACAGGTCGTTTTGTACTGAAGTGACATTTCTGATATGAACTCAAACTCGCTGTCACTCTTGAGAGCTGATTATAAATACGGGCCTTGAATCGTCCGTCTCTGAATATATGAAACTTAAATACTTGAACATTTTTGATAAAATTAAGTAGGTAGTTGTTTTTGATTACATAAACCCTTGCAGATAATTTAAAATTTACGTAGACGATTCAGCCTGCATTGTCCTAACCAAACTGTACAAATCATCACAAAGTCATAAAGTTACAAATATCATCAAGATTTCCCCTTCGTCGAAATCGAACCAACGACCTCCGGGTCGAGAGCCCATAGCTCACACCACTTGATCACGAATGCAGTTAATTTGATACAGAGAATCGCTCACGTCAAGTCGAGCATAAGGTACTCTGATAAACTTGAAGTGGTGTCGGGTAGTTGATGCGCACTTGATACCTTCTCTGAATAAGAAACTTAAATACTTGAGCAGATTAATAAACTTCTTTCTTTTAAAACTTTGAGGGTCCTGCAGATACGAAATGTATCCATGTGGTGCTATTGGCTAATCGGGTTAGTATTTATAAACAGTTCTTAGGATTGAGAGCTTTTTACAGAGCTGACGGATTACCTAAAAGAAGTCACAGAATTATACAGAAGCGTTTGATTGCCTGAGTCTGACTCACGCAATTTTTTAAATTAATTAAAATTTAAAAATAAATCCCCTAAGAACGTCTTCATCTTCTTCTAACAACGACCCGATGAACCCTGGTGTCACAGTTTTCAAACCGCCTAGTAGCACAGCTATTAGGCCTCTGCCATGGTTTCAGTAACGACCACTATCAAAGACAGCGACCGGGACCAACTGCTTAACGTGCCCTCCGACGCACGGAATCCTTTTTCATTTCGGACAATCAAGTGATTCAGCCTGCAATGTCCTAACCAAACTGGGGAAAACCTCACAAAGTGATAAATTGACAAATATCAACTTTGTGTTCCCCCCCTGGGAATCGAACCCAGGACCTCCGGATCGTAAGCCCACGGCTCAGACCACTAGACCACGGAGGCAGTTACCATAGCCTAAGAAAACCAACGAAGCGAGTGACTTTGATAAATTGATAACAACCACAACAAAGGGCATACAGCAGTGGACCACTCTAGACAAACAAAAACTAATAGAAATAAAGTAAAATTTGATCAAATCTATACGTACACTCAGGTAATCCTCATATTGGAGAATAATATACCTCATTCGTAACTAGATTTCGAGCAATCCAGTTCAATCCGGATCTAGAAAATAGCCATTAGGTACCACCTCTCTGGTTTATTGATTAATACTGTCGGCAAATGCGATTGCTGGACAGGGCTGCTTGAAACTAATGAAATTATTTCAGGAAATTATTTATGGATTTTCATGAAATTTCGTAGATTATTTCAGTAAATAATAAAGTTTCAGGCGGCGGCCCTGCCCAGATATATTCTGTGCGAAAAGAGAACAGGCATAGAATCAAAATTAATTAAATACAAATGCGTGACCTCAAATTCCATGCCTGTTCTCTTTTCGCACAGACTCTATTTCCTTTGCTAACTATACCAAAGGATACGGTACACTGCATCGGGTAACAGTGATTTCACCCCTATGGAAGAAAAAAATCAAATATAAAATAATAAAATGCTAGGCATTTTATTTCATTACAAAACACGTCCTAACTGAGAGATTTAAGAGGTGGTTAATATAAGTATTTTGGGATAAATACCCTTGCCCGACGTTTCGATCGCGCTGCTGCAATCGTGGTCGCGAGCTGACAGTCAGCTCGCACTATATTAACCAACCACGCTCAGACCGGTTCTAATACAATAATGTGTACAAAACGTGAAAGTTTAAAACAAACCTTAAGAGGTGGGTATATTTTAACGAGCCAACAAATAAGTTTATGAAAATAATAAATTCTAGTCAACTAAAACACGAATATACAAAAATAATGTTGATCAAATAAGGTTATTTAAAAATAACAATGTCGACTCCCACCAGTGGGAAAGTTAAGGTCCGTATTTATAATCAGCTCTCAAGAGTGACAGCGAGTTTGAGTTCGTATCAGAAATGTCATTCCAGTACAAAATTACCTGTCAAATCCGCACTCAATATTGCTCTCAATCTTGAGATCACTTTATAAATACGAGCCTTAGGCCCGTATTTATAATCAGCTCTCAAGAGTGACAGCTAGTTTGAGTTCGAATTAGAAATGTCAGTTCAGTACAAAACGAGCTGTCAAATCCATACTTAATATTGCTCTCAATCTTGAGATCGCTTTATAAATACGAGCCTTAGTGTGTGGGTCTTGATTTCAATGGCGTGATTATAGTGAAAGTAATGTAAGTACGTACAATTTTAGTTAAAAATCAATAGAACACCCTTTGTTCCTGCGAGTTGTGATTCCATGGCAACATCAGATAAAATATCATTGAGACGTGGAAGAAAACCAATTTCCGTATGTTTTTTTTTCGGCAAAGAAAAATAAATACCTACACGTCAAGGAAAACGGTTAAAACGGAAAATAAGAAAATCATTGATGAAATTTTCAGGCAGGTAAGCAGACGAAACATTGGTACTGGAATACAGCTTTATTATTTTCATTTCTCATACTCGGAAAGTAGTGTTGTTTTGATCTGACTATTGGGTGGAAGATGCTGCTTTCCTTTCACAGGGAAGGAATAACTCATACAAATTTCATCCCCACCCTAGGGCGGGAATGAACTTTAAAAATAGAACTGCTTGAATTGCTGTCAGCTGTGAAGACTTTTTTTCATATTAAAAAAAAAAACTTTATGAAATGTCGTGACTTTTTAACCAGCTAGTGTCACTGGCCAGTGTGAATTTAGCGCAAACTTGCGATGCGAGTGCCGCGACAAAATTAAAAAATAGGTACCTACTTTATTAACAATAAATACTTAGTTTGTATTAACAACTAGTTTTATTTTCCTCATATTCTAAATGAAAAGTAGAGTCATTGCCACGGGTAGAAGAATCAATTCCTCTCGGACTATAGCCGCCCTCGCTGCGCTCGGGCGTCTAACTACCTCGGGAATTGATTCTCTTCCACCCTAGTCTATGAATCTACTATTCATAACATTTTCCTTAGACAATTTCGTCCTCGAGCATATTCTTGCTCTATTTTTGTTTCCGTTAAAATATGTATAAAAAAACGCTGTGTACACGTGTTATTATTTATTCAAAGCCGTGAAGAAAAACAGGATTTTATTACTGAAGGCGTATGTGGCTTTTATGACGCGTTGGTGCGTGAGAAAGGTTTTCGCATGTTTGAGTGGAAACAGAAGGAAAATGTCTGCCTGGCTAAACAAAAACGCGGTTTACCGCAAGCGTGTTTTAAGTATTTAATTTTATAAAAAAAAAATTAACAAGTTATGGCTGGTACGTATATTATAATCTAACTACATTAATCGTGTTTAGATCCATGTAACATACCTATAACGTGAAAACACTTTACTAAAATCTTGTTGCATTGATATTCAGTTAGTTAATAAACATAATAAAACAATTTAATTTATCCCAGCATTTTAATCAAGAAATCATTTTAATTAAAATTTCATTTACATTTAACTTTTTTCCCGGGGGCCTACTTTAATTGGAGTCAATTAATGTTAAAAACAAGTTTGGATACAATTATTACTTTATGGACTTTTAAAATGACACATAATACAGTACTTATAAATGTTTAAAGTTCACAGACATCAAACTGGTGGTAAGTACATTATTAGAATACCTACGATTTCGAAAACGAATAATAAATTACTTAAGTAAATTGACCAATCGACAAATCATACGCGTTTATATCTTTTCTCAAACATGCATAGTCTCTCAAACATGCATAGCATGCATGAAATAGTCATAATTCATATAAAACAACAATAAGTTTGATATTTACGGATACCTACTCAAATTAATAAAAAAAAACTCTTCCGAGTTTAAATTTCGAACATCAAAACTCTTCAGCAAAGTTGTACTGATTTCAAACTCTACCCATCTGTCAACTCTGACACCAGGGTTCATCGGGTCGATCGACTCAAAACCTACACGACAGAAGAACTGCTGGTTTTCTGTACCTTGGACACAATTTAGGTGCTATTTTTGTCTTATTCTCGGCTATGTAAACAAACTGGAGCTTAAGTTATAAATCTGCACGTAGAATCTGCAACACGATAATTTAATATGATGAACTCTGTTATTGGCTGTATAAGTTTTTAAGATTACCGTTTGTTTGTAATAGTGACAAAATTGCTGTTGGGTTCACAATAAAGAAATTAAATTAAATTAAACATGAATCTGATTATTTGTTTTCTATTCAAATACCATATTATTATTTTTAAGCCTTTATAAGGCAGTGGCAAATATGTTGCCACCTAAATTTGAACCTTATCTACCCGCACTAAAATTTAAATGCAATGAAATTTTTCTAATGCTCTGCCTTAGAAAGGGTTAAAAAAACATACAGAAATGCGTGAATGCCAGTTATATCTGCACCAGAGTAGGGGAGAAGTTTGCGAACAGTTGCATAGCGGCGGGCACGTCACGTCACACGTCACTCCACTAACAAGCCAACTTGTGTGCGTATTCACTCGAACCAGGGATGTGAGTTAACAGAAAAAAAACACTATACACTTGGGCTCGTATTTATAAAGCGATCTAAAGATTAAGAGCAATATTAAGTATGGATTTGACAGGCCGTTTTGTACTGAAATGACATCTCTGATATAAACTCAAACTCGCTGTCACTCTTGAGAGCTGATTATAAATACGGGCCTAAATCATATAAATCATAAAAACACTCTTCCATGCTGCACTGGGAGTGATAGAAAAACATAGAATGTGCCAGCTACATCTCCTCCCGGGCATGCTGTAAAAACCAGCTAAGGGATACGAGGGTTATAATGTATTGTAATTTAGGCGATGGGCTGACAACCTGTCTCTATAGCAATATTACCATCTGAAATAAAATAACACTCAAAACTTGTCAGACGTGGCGGAACGTCCTTTGTTTAGGTCGTTTTCAACCTACCCCATTAGGCATAAAGGCGTGATTTTATGTATGTATGTATAAATCATAACCCCTAGCAGTTCACACCAGGCTACGTTGTCACAGAGAGGTCCAACATAATCATCAATCAATCATTTATCATTATTGTATTAGAACGGGTCTGAGCGCGGTTGGTTAAACTTGGTATTTTGAGATAAATACCTTTGCCCGACGTTTCGATCAAGTTTAACCAACCGCGCTCAGACCCGTTCTAATACAATAATGTGTACAAAGCGCGAAAGTTTAAAACAAACAATCATTTATCATCTCCCTAAGCTTGTTCCTGTATTTTACGGGGTCGGCTACCTAACATAAGGGGTGGTTTTTACACAGAAGGACTGCCTTTTGACCTCCGCAAACCATAAGGGAAACCAGACCTAAACCTAAATTAAGTTTTTGCCAGGTTAGTGGCTAACCTAGCTGTCAAAGTTTTCAAGCCGCCAATGCTTATCAATAGCCAATAGCCATGGCTTAACGACTTATAATTTATCTACGAGTAGCAACCCTGACTGGAAAACATAACTGAATACAAAATGAATTTTCAAACATGAAGGCTGTTGTTTGGGATATTCTGTTCAATTTTATGTCTATCTCCGAGTCGAAATTTCATCCGCCAGGTACCTAAGTACTTAAAATCATGAAGTTTTCATGATTTCTAAATTAAATCATGAATATTTGTAAAATTGCAGAATACTTCATTTTATAACAATCAAGGAAAAAAAAAACAATGATTTACTACGACAAACACACACACACATACTGATGGTTCCTCCGGAGAGCCGCACCATAGTAAACTACTATCGAAGATGTCTACGCCGTAGCAAAGAAGAGTCGTAGCTGTCTACGCCGTAGCATTTACCCGCCATTTGCTTTGTACCAACGAGCATTCGTACCTAAACTCGACTAGTCTAGAATGCAGACCATTGGTACCTATCATACGTTCTCATAAGTATCTATGCGCAGAAGTTCCGCAATTATCCCAACATTCGTAATAGCTTCGCGGGTCCGGCAGGGCGGTAAATTTCCATACGTATACTGGGGTTAGTTCGCGAACTGTTGCGTTCTGGGATCGCGCTGTTAATAAGTTCACTTCACATTTCCGTTGGGGAATAATGCTGTGCAGAAATAAAGATGAAGGGTTTGAGTGTAGCGGCTAATGCCACAGTATACAGAAATGACAGTATATATTTTTTTCTTATCGAATGTATTTTCGAGTCGACGATCAATCCTGAGAACTCTGGTGTTCTTGGAGGTTTTAAACCACCTAGGTACTAGTAACAGCTTATAGGCCTGTGACATGGTTTGTATAACGACCACTATCAAAGACGGTGACAGGGACCGACTCTCCACCTCTGCTCCATAAAATTGACAAAATAAGTAATTTATTGGTTATTTAACGTAAACTATCAAAGGCATTTAATAATCAAAATTATTATACCAAATAAAGTATAAATGACAGCCCTACATAATTAGTTCTTTATTATGAACCTAACGCAGGTATAACTGTAATGTACATGACATCTGTAACGTGAGATAGGGTTCACGATGTCCCACAAAACTGAGTAATGGACACGACGTCTGCTGGGACCGAGTGGTGATAAAAACCCTTTTAGTGAGGTTCGCTAACCTGCGAAATGCGAGCTTTTATTTTGATTGCAGTTGCGGGTACTACAAATATTATGAGTATTCATGAGTAAGTTCTTGTAATTATAATTTTC
>JARACY010001512.1:0-56734 GCA_029255725.1 Scrobipalpa atriplicella
GTGACAGTTTATAAAACTTTAAGTTTTTCGCCATCATTGTTTGCCTGAGTAAGTACATTATTTAGATTTTATTGATATTTAGAAGTTTGAATACATAAAATATACGTGGGAAGTTAAAACTGTCGTGTAATAAGGCAATATAGTTTGAAATATGTCAAAGGGCCACCTCGAAATTGTAATTTGATTGATAAACTGATATTAAGTAATTTGATTGCTCCCTTTTGATTTAAGAAATCTCTACATTTCCAGTTATCAAAAGCTTCTCTTCCTAAATATAGACATATTTGATGCTAAAATTCGATTACTTATGCAAAATTAAACTGAAAAAAAGCTAAATCAAAAACAAAATAGATTTTACCTTGTGAAAAAATTGTAGTCGCGAACTGGTTACATTGTTACGTAATTGTGTCTACTTATGTCGACCTGTGTCTACTTGTTACTAAATTTTCAAAATGGTGCCATTGTATTTTTTCTTTTACAGCGAATCTCAAAGTTTGTCCATAACTAAAATCCAGAATTCCAACCATGCCGTTTTCAGTGGTATAAACCACAGAAGGTGGATCGGAATTTGTTTCCATTGCGCCAGATACCTGGATTGACTTCGAAAACAATGTGTTGTATTGGCCACGCACTAGGAAAAAGTGCGAAATAGAAATTTTGCAACAAACGGAAAACAGTCTACCCATGGACAACTGGAAAATAAAACTTAAAGGTGTTATATATATATCAAATTAAAGGCAATTTCTTAAAGTATACCGGGTGTAAGGGACAGCGTCCCGCAAACTGATAGGGGTTGCTCAGTCAACGATACTGAACACATATCACCAGGTTTTTTTTTCAGGAGATGAAAAAAAAAATTCGCTTTTCCATACATTGATGTGATCATTTTGTATGAAAAAGCAAATTTTTTTTTCATTTCCTGAAAAAAAAACCTGGTGATATGTGTTCAGTATCGTTGACTGAGCAACCCCTATCAGTTTGCGGAACGCTGTCCCTTACACCCGGTATAGCAAAAATATTTTTTAACAATAAATACCAATAAATCTTGTATAAAAACAATAATTAAAAAGTTACAAAAGTGAATTTTTTTGCATTTTTTTTTAAATAACTAATTAACGGCTTACTTTTCAGGAACAGTATAAAGACAATATTTAAGGTATATGGTAAGACCTTAAAAATAAAAAAATAAAAACTTTAATCGCATAAACAGTTCTTGAGATATAGTAGATATTATGGAAATCAACATTTTCTGTCTAAGATTGGCCGCCATTTTTATCAGATACTACTTAGAGATCAGAAATAAGGTTTTTTAACATTCTTATAAGCCTGTCTAACTACGGTATTAAGAAAAAAATATGCACTCAAAGTTAACCATTTTTTTCGAATATCCGCCATCTTTAATTGGCCGCCATTTTTGTTAGCTGCCACTCAGAGATGGCAAGCATAGTTTTTTTACATCCCTATAATTATGTCCAACTACTGTATAAAGGAAAATTGGTACCCCCTGGGCGAGCATCCCATGGACTATCAGTACAGTTTGAGAAGCAAGCACTTAAAATGTCAATTGCATTCAAATACACGAGATATTAACAGATGTTTGTTTATAAACAGTTACGGAACGTTACCACACGCTATATTAATTACAATTATGCAGTTACTACACAATTACTACACAATGACCACACAAGAACTGAAAATAAAACTAGTGTATACACTAGTTACAATTTGGTCGCAAAAGTTTATGAAAATAAGTGTACGCAAAAATCTAGTAACGTTGTAGTTATGTGTGTACACAGCAACCATACATTGTTACTGAAACTTATTTCGGTCGCCTTGTGTATACACGATTACCACACTTAGTTACCAAAGCCAACACAGTCGCGACGCGTAGTAACAGTTACGGAACGGCGACGACTTGTAATTTGCTTGTTACTACTTTGGAGATCATGCGACTGAAAGTGGCTGCTTGGGTCAGCTATGTAGTCACTGCCAAAGACCTGATATACAGCACTAGCTGGGGTCATCGGGATCGAATTCCTGGAGACTCCATTGTACCTCAAATGTTGAGCTAGCGGTTTGTTGACTTCTGATGAGAAGAATGCATTCAAAGTAGGCTAGTTGTCAATTCAGTATCCGGCTAGGTACCTAAACGAGAAAAAGATAATAAGTCCTATTTTCTTGGTCATTTGTTTACCTTTACCAAAAGTAACAAAGGCTACTTATACCGTAGTTTGACATCATCACCAACTGAAAAATAAGGTTTTAAATTATTACCAACTATAATTTCAATGATAAGATGATTAAAGTTTAGTATTTCAATACAAAAACCGTGAGAAAATGTTATCGACTCAACCAGAGCTTACCATCAGTAAAAACATTCGATAGAGTGTAAGAGATAATTCCTAATACGTGCCTGGTTACACATACGCGGCGCTGTTTACTACTTACTCTTTTATATAACTCTTATAGCACTTGAGCTCGTATATAAGCCGATTACCACTTGTAAAGTTTATCGATTGGGGCAATTAAAGTAAACTCGCTATTAACCCACAATTAGGGTAGAGATAGTGTCTTGTTTATAGCTCCAAGTGTCCTTTGTCGCTATAAGCTGTATAACAGTTGTATAACAGAATTAATATGTTTGGTAAAGCGATATTTTGCATGTGCCGTAAATTGAGGATCGGTCGCGTAATTTTATAGGGGTTATCGCGATAACGGCTTAGAATGGGCTGGGTTTTATACAGATCCCTGATAGGGTGCGGGTACTGTTTCAGCAAAATGTTTAGCGATAAAATAGGAAGTAGCTAAAAGTGTTTGGCATTTACATTGCATTCTCAAATTATTTATTTATTTCATTGGTTCCAAGGCTTCATATTCGACATGGCTTGATTAAGCGTGTATAATCGGAAACAACATTACCTATAGCATAAAATAAATATTAATTAATTGTAATGAAATATGTTATAGAATTAATGTTAAACGTCATTTTTCTAGAAAAAGTTCCTTTCACGTGACGTATTACAATTTATCTACTTTGCAACAATCACAAAGACACCAATAATAGAAGGCGTTCCACACTTTCATAAAAAAAACTGCAACCATCGCCATTTTCCTCGTCATCTGCCAATCATAGTTTTGTTCTTCAAACAATAGCACGCCTATAACGCTTGAGGCGATCGCATGCAGGTATAAATTACTTTACGATCAGTGTTGCCTACTGCTTGAGAACGCAGTGACTTAGAATTCTGGAATTAGCTCTCAAAGAAGCTTTTAAGAAACTTCAAGATACATAAAATGGGATAATTTCTGATGAAAATACATTTAGGTATTATTACTGTAATTTTGTAATGAACTGTTAAAAGAAAAGGTACCTATTTCTGTTAATAAGTGATATTTTTTGAGTTTACCTACGGTATTTCTGGATTAAATATTTATTTAATAACCTGCAAAAACGAGATATATTTATCCACTGATGGAATGTGCAGACTTAAATAAGTAGAACTCTACCAATAAGCTGGCAACTCTGTTTACGACCTCCTTTACAATCACTCAGGGACTTCTATAAAACTGACCAATAAAACTTCATTATCTATCGGTTTGTTCGCGCTTCCAACTTTTATTTTATTGGTTTACGACGTTGCCGACCCGTTGTAAAAGCCCAAGTGTCGAGTTACGACTGTGTTCAACAAATTACACAATTATTGCGTATGAATGATATGTCAGACTAGTTTTATTGGCTCGCGTGATGGCTGTATGATAATTCAAATTTTGATAGGGAGATCTCCATTTAAATGTAGAACGGAGCTGTTAAATCGCCGCGAGTGAATGGATAATTCAATACGATCATATAAACTAAACTAGTTTACATTATGAATGCTGGATGATTAACTCAAAGTTATGAACTGTCTGGCAGATATATAAAACTATAAATATATACCTATAAGATTGTAAGTTATTGCCTCTTGTAATTGTAATTGGAAAAGAAGTGTGATTAAATGGAATTATCTCAATATAAAACAATTATTTTAATGAATCTTAATTACATAACTGCCCGTGATACCAGGACAACCAGTGCAGGATCCTCGTAATGTTTTATTCAGTGCATCCTATTAATATTAAAAATCAATGGTCCGCAATCGTAAGTAATAGCGGAGGCAATATTTTTCGAAATTGCCATTTATTAAAACCTCGCTGAAAACGTTTATTTACTGTCTCGCCGAGTGACATTTGAGGGGCGGGGTAGCGTTTATGCTAACTACTGGTTGACATGCTCGCGCCAGTCAACTTTACTGGTCTGTAAGTGGGCAGTGGGCAGTGCACCGGCCCCGACAGTAGCTTCCGATAACTGGCCGGTACTTACCTAATTGCACCAACATTTTAATTATTATGATTGGTCGATCGCTCCGAGACCGTTGCTTGACTATTAGGCATTACGTTCGGATAGGTATAATTTTGCGTTTATTCTTAGGATAGGGCTTTCAACCTTGGAACTATTTATCAACTTAAGTTGGTAGATGGTTACTTTAAAAATATAAGGTTAACTAATTTTTATTACGGATACGGAGCACTAAACTAAAACAGTAGGTAAGTAAGTTTAACAATAGCTTATCTTACAAGAATGATCCATTTTCTTCAGCGCGTATATTATAAAAATTATAGAAGTGAGAATATAAGTGCCTACTTTTGAAATTAGAGTCAGTGCTACCTTTTTAATGCTTAAATAATCCCAATAAAGCAGACAATTGGTACCACAAGTGCGCTAAAACGGCATAGCGGCAAAAGTGTATAAATTAGAAAAGGCATAAATCTTGGAGGCGTTTTAATTGAAATCGCAGTAGTTAATTGAGTACGCACAGTGTGCGAAGCGCATGCGCAAAAAGAGATTTATGTCAATCGTACCGTACCTATTTATATCTTATACAGCCTTTATACTGCCAAAGAACGTTTTAAACACCTGCATTTATAGTATGCAAATTGAAGTTGTTAATTTAGCAGTCGGTGAATATATTTTTTTTTGTTTCATGAAAATACAACAATAAAAAGTCATTATACTTAAGCTTATCTTAAAAGCAACAATTGGCTACTTTCCAACTAGTCAAATCAGCAACTTTTTATGAAATGTCAAAAACGCTTTTTTGTATGAAAATAGTAAATTATGACGTCACATTTTAGTAAATATTGACTAATCAAATCAATAACTTATATACTTTTAATTCGATTCTTAAAATCGAAATGTGCATTTTTTTTTTAATGATGAATGAAATCCACAATATTTTTAGCCATCAGTTTTAAGTATAAACGTTTTGAATTTTTTAAGCTACCCAGTCAAGTACCCAATTGCACCTAAAGCTGCATAATATTTGGTTCATGTAAAGTAACATTTTTATATGCAAATACTAGTTCCATATTTAGATCTTAAGGTGTCAACAGATGTGCAAGACTAGGTATGTGAATTCTTGAATAAATAAAATAGGTAATTAAAGCTACATAAAAGTCTTTTAATACCAACAATAATTTTTAAAAGAGTATTATATATGAGAGACTAAATTAGTTTTAACATTATTATTTTACATATTAGTCGTAGATATTAGTAGTTAAAGAAATTGAAGCTTTGTCAAAGCTTAGGTATCTCTATCGAAAAACTAAATAAAACTAACAATCCACATAATTTATAGGCAATTTATATTATTCTGTCTTCGCTTTGCAAAATAAAAAAATAAAACATGGAAACAACAGAATCTACAAAAACAATAAAGAGGTAGAGTTTAAGTATTTCCTTAGACAATATTATGCCAATTACACTTACAGCAAACCCCGCGAATAGGTATCCGGGGATAAACAAAAGCTATCAAACTGCGACAGAGGGTGTTCAAGTAAATAAGCGGGAAGGGTTGAGCCCTCAACTTTTTCTGGAGGGCTTTTTGGGCCGCTCCAACCCCCATTCGTCTTGTGCGAGATACGCTAATTTATCTTCATTCCCTTTTCTTTATAGCCCCCAATATATATCGCGGTATTGTTTAAAAGTCTTATTAGAGGGGGTGTTCTTATCGCAAAAACGCGATTTGATGATTTTAATTCTGCTTTGTCGTTGGTGCGATAGGTGTTCTTGATGAATCTTTTTAAATCTAAACGTCTTTTAGTTGAATTAAAAGCGTCAAATACAGCACTTTTTGTCTCGATTGATTAAAAACCAATGTAAAAATTTCAATCCTTTGAAAAACGTTTAATTTCTAATTAAAATAGGTTTTTTTACTATAATATTTATTTATTAAAAAATATAATGTGCCTATAGTTATAATTTATTGTAACAAAGCCCACGTGTAAAAATACATTATCCCTTAGAAAATTCAAGACGCGACAACATTAATTAAACAACAGTAACGGTGCCTTGGGTGTGTCTCAAAATAACGACCAATTAAATGAGACCCATTTCATATTGTAACACCCTCTACAGCCACTAGAGATTAGTTGGGCTAGAAGTGTGACGTAGGTCTTATAAGAATGGTTGTTTAATGCGAGCTGAAGTGGTACTATTGGATTCTGGACGTGTTGGAATTTTATTTTTATGCTAAATAGAAGACCTGTTGGTTTTTGGTTGTCATTATACGATGATTTTCTGGTAAGAGCTTAAAAAGAACAGCTTTTATTTTTTCTACACTTTGAGCGTGCATTGAAAAGTTTATTAAAATTTTGCTACAAATATTACCAAACTTTAATACACCAAACTTTCTGCTCTCTTCTTTAAAGAAAGCAGCTCAAAATATGTTTTTCCTAAGCCCTAATATTTATTTAGGTCGAGTCATTCTTACGAGTAATTTTGAGTAGCCAAATAGTCTTTGGAGAAATCAACTAGAACTATCTAGGTCAAATAAAAAATTTAATTAAAATTTCACATGTAACGAGGTTCCAATAGTAGCGCTGTTGGAGCACCAACTCAACCAAATAATTGCTATTCTATTCACACTGAGGGGCGATTTATGCCCGTTATTATTTCCTTGTTGTTTTATTCGGGGATTTGTCACTCACCCCCGCCCGCCTCTTTTATAATTACCCTATATATCGGCTAACTTTTTAACATCGGATTTATGATGCCAACTTTCCTGCTCGGATTCCAATTGGGCTCATATACTTATGTTCTGAATGGCCAAAGTTTTTGCTGCAATGTTACATCCTACATTACCACTTTGAGCATTTACTAACACTTATATAAAATGTGCAATACTTATAGTAATTAATAAAGTTTTGTCTTCTGTCTGTCACACTTACTGAATTATATTACCTAACTGTTCGAAGTACCAATTAAAATGATCTTATAGACAGACTAGTACCTAAATAAGAAGAGCTCATGATTTTAACTGTGGAAACTCCTACTTATATGCATCAGCGTGCACAATACGATTGTCTTCCAATTGGCATCTGTCCAAGCAGACGGAGAAATACAAAATTTTACATTTTCTCTGAAATCTGCTATACCTACTTAGTTAAATTTTCATGGTGCAATATTGTAAAAAAATCAGTTACGAGTATTTTTAAAACATCTGACTTTATATTTTTTCTAATAAAGTAAATACAATAGGTTACATACGAAACCATAAAGTGCAAAACATAGCTTAGAGCGCCATCTATCTTATCAGGTTGCATTAAAGCATTGTAGCATTGTAACTTTCTATTTGACATTTTCATGGCATCTACTCAAATGAAAAGTTAATACAAATGGACTATCTATTTTACCTATACTGTTTATTATTGACATCATACCAGTGGTTTCAAGACATTTAATTCTTATAAAGTACTATTAAAACTGATGTGATGTGAACAAAAAAGCTACGAAAGCTCGGTCCACTCACCATAAAGCTCCGACACATTCATGGTTCTCTATAAAGCTCTGCCTCGTAAAGCTTCCGCAAATATTGGATAGATGTCGCAGTACAATCGACGACGGTAGCGCTTTGAGCGATTGCGGCTTATCGAGGTACTAAACTCAAAAGCGAGGGAAAGCTCGCTGGGGCGGGTGGGTAATGTTTATGATGCAATTTTCAGTTCGTATATTGCAAGGCACTTCATATAACACGACAATACACTGCTCTCAGTTGCTGTCTACGATGAGAGGGATCTTTTAAACCTGTGCTTCTGTGTTTTATAAAAATATATCAATTCATATTTTTGTATTATTGTTTCAGTTCAGAGTACTTACTATTTTTAGTATTTATTTTACGAGTACCTAGTTAACGTTACGTTTAAAAAAAATACCAAATGTAAATTTTTCCTCTATTATGTTCGTTATCTAAAATGTTTTGCGTAGTTCCCCGTTAAGAAAGTCTTGCCTATTATAAATATAAAAATGGTTTGATTCTGGTATTGACTACAATATTCATTTTTACATTTGACATGCAATTTACGAACAGACAAATAAAAAAAATACTTAGCTTTTCACTTAAAACGCCTTGTCAATCTGTGAAGCTGCTAGGTACAGTTTTTGTCATAGGTACATGCTGTGTTAAGAAGCTGTTTAACATTCGCGCTAACACCTAAAATTTTGTCAAAGCTCTCACAATAACTCTTTAAAAACTTTTTCAAAGATACATAATTTTAAAATTTAATTAAACTCTGATATGATAATAAATCAGTCATATTATTACAAAATACCAAAATTTTCCGTCATAAATTTGTTCTAACAGGATGATGTTTGTCTTGTCGACATTTATTAATGGCATCGTCATCATCTGCTACGCATAATTTCTAGCCAGTCATAAAATCTCGAGCGTCATACATTTTTCATCGACAACCACGAGCTTCGACCGCAGCGCTACACTAGCGGCATCGGCCGAGCTCGTAAACAATCAACTTTACGATGTGACGACCTCAAATAGCTCATAAAAAGCTTCACTGACTCACTCACAGATGGCGTTGCGTGTACCGAGCTACGCGCGCCATCTATGGAAACGTTTGTAGAGCCTGCAGTGTAAACGGCGACCTTTATACATATTTCGTATCGCTTGCAGGCTTAAGGTAGCCATGTTACTGAGCTTTAATAAAGGAACCGCAGTGTATATCGAGAAGACGTGAAAATTGCCAAAGTGAACGCCGACAACATGAGTTATCCCTTTGGTAACTTAGCGCTGAGGTTATGCTTTTATTTTTATTGGGATATAAAAGTTGCGAGTTACGACTTTCGTCCGTCGAATATGGAGATATCGGAGGGCGAATGGGCGTGTAAGACAAGAGACCGACTTTTATTGTTTGTAAATTGGCTGTAAAATTATAAGTTTGCTCGTATTATGCGTAATCACGACGATCAGCTGTTATTTTATGGGATAAATCACTTTATTACAACAAGTGGTAGTTTATGGTGCTATAAAGCTTTATCCTAATAGTTGGCGGGTTGTCACTCTGCCTTTATGATCTCGGGACCAGGACGGGCGGCAGTCGGGAAGTGATAATTTTCCATTCAGTCTATCATTCGATATGGTCGTATTATCATAAAGAGGCTACCCTGAGCCAAGTGGCGGCCTCATCAGTCAAAAAATCATAATCCACTGAAAACACAATCAATCGAAAATCCGGTACGGCGAATTGAAGTTAAAGCAAAGAAGATAATTTAGAACATCATAAACTTGAAATTCATAGTTCCTGGTAGTAACAGAAAGAAAATTTGCGAAAAACGGCCACTTTTAGCACTTTTGCTATCTGTAACTGCTGTAAACACTGAATCATAAGTTTATGATGTTCTAAATTATCTTCTTTGCTTTAACTTCAATTCGCCGTACCGGATTTTCGATTGATTGTGTTTTCAGTGGATTATGATTTTTTGACTGATGAGGCCGCCACTTGGCTCAGGGTAGCCTCTTAAGATAAAAACCAGCCAGTATTACTAATAAACTAAATTAATTTTTTTTTATTTTGTTACAGATAAATGGTTGTAATTTATTGTAAAAATTAATTAAATCAAAGAATTAAATGTTAAGATATCCAGATAGTGCTAGTGAAATATTTTATTGTAGAGCCAGTTTTAGTTTTTTATTATATGCCAATTTGCCCCTGGCAGTTGCTTGCTTAATCGGACGTTAATTTTCATTATAATGAAGTAAATTAAGTATAGATGACGACATAGATAAAAGATTCATTAAAAAGATTTTTAAAAGTACCTACTTATTGTATTATTTATTTTAATTTTATAACAACTTATTAGCTCTAGGTAAAGATTATCGATCTCACTTGTTCCGCTACTCAATAACAGATGGCGTTACAATCGGAACTTAAGCTTTCAACTGTTCAAGCAGACCTGTCACGATTTTCATTGTTTTTTTTTATTTAGGCTCTACAATAATTAAAATTAAGATAAATATATTATGTAATTAAAAAAATACTATTTTAAATATTTATTACAGTCTTTGTCATCAGAGGCTAAAACTTTTAACAAAGAAAAACTCATTTGGTAAGTTATTTTGACCGACAGATTTACATAGGTTACTTAAGTTTACTATTTTGACAGCAGTTCTCAATCTTTACTGCTCCTAATTGTTTGTTTTACGACGCGTTAATGCGCTCTTTATAGTTGGTTTGACGTTTACGATCGTTCGCACCTTTGACACCGATTGTACTTGGTTTTATAGCCACTTGAACTTTAATAATGTAAACACAATTTTACTACTAAAACTTTGGTGTTGTTAATTTTATTTTTATAATATGCCTTTTACCTAATAAATAGATTATAATATGTTTAGACTCTATGTAGGCCCGTATTTATAATTAGCTCTCAAGAGTGACAGCGAGTTTGAGTTTGTATCAGAAATGTCATTTCAGTACAAAACGATCTGTCAAATCCACACTTAATATTGCTCTCAATCTTGAGATCGCTTTATAAATACGACCCGTGGACTTTCTAAAAAATTATCAATAGAGTTACCTAACTTGTATATATTTTGGTTTTCTTCTTTATTTAATAGTAATATTTTGGTACTTAACACCATCTACTTTATTTTTTCCTTCACTTGCGCCTTGATCCTATCAGGGCAACAGATTTGTAATTTCATTTTTTGACACACAATAAATTCGAAGAGGACCCCAGTGGATTCTAGGCAGTTAATCAAGAGTGCGAGAGAAACAAGGAATCACAAGACAGAGAAAGGTATAATGAAGGAGAGCTGTTATTTATGAGATGCACATTTGGGCCGAACAGCACCAAATAAAAAGTTATACTCTGTTATGGTTATGAAATTAATGTTTCTTTTATTTTACTTTAGGTAATTTTTTTATTTTTTAAAATTTTGACTGTTATACCACTGGGAGTTTACTGAACATACATTATTTTATTCTGAGCTTTGAAGCAAGTTATTTTGATTGAGTACCTACTTATAAATTACTTGATTTTTAAAACGCCAGCAATGAACCGTTTATGAAAACAAAATAAAAGCCCTCAATGAAATTGAAATTCTTTTGTGATTTTGGCCACGTGTCTTATTAATTTGTAAACTGCCTAATCAGGGTCATAAAACTGTAAATAATTCAAAAAAACTTTTATTGCGCTATAAACGTCAATATGGGTGTCTTCACTTGTCACAACAGTCGTAAACTTTATTCCCGTACATATTGATTACCAAATAAAAATCAAATTAAAATAATAAAAATAAAAAAATAAACTAGACATGTTTTTCGCGACCGTACCGCCTATCGCTATGAGTAAGTTATGGCTGCTGGAGGGTGAGTTACACCCTGCTTAGGTCACGTGGCCTGAAAAGGATGCACACATATAAAAAATATTAAGAGCAACAGAGATGGGAGATCTTGGGGCGGCAAGTTATCTTCGTTTCATTCAACTCACACTCGCGCCGCCCGAACGTCCGTATAGATCAATAAAACTACTTTATCTCTTTTTGGCACATCCCCATCCCGTCGGCGACTTCCTAGAACAATACTTCACCATGCTTTCTCCAGAAAAATAACAAAAATCTACATCTAAAACGGATGTTATAACAAAACTACTTTTTACGAAATGTGCCCTTTTCATCTTTTTACGAAATTGCGAAACGTGACGAATTTCAAAAAAAGAACCGTCTTAAAAATTGAATGCAATGCATCAATATCGCTTTTGTTCTATTTTTGAAAGAGATTCCGTTAACGCAATTGTCGCTCGTTTTTTACGGTTAAAGTCGCGTAAGAGCGTTTTATCCGTGTTTACAAAGGTAATAGCCATAAAATATTATTACCGAGCTATTAGGAGCCACAGGTAGGTTCGGGCGCAGTTGCTAGTTCATTGCCGCCTCTGTAGCACTTCAGGCTGTGTAGTGGTTTAGTAAGTAATTGATACTGTTAAAGCGGTGTTTAGTGTTCAGTAGTCATTATGTGACTAATATGATGGTCAGGCAGGTCATTCGAGGTAAGTAGTTGATACATTTTACTACAGTTGGTACTTTGATAAAATGATTTAATTGACGTCAAAATAAGAATGAAGCATGCATGACATATTAAAATGACTCACATTTACGATGTCCGAAAAAGTTATTGTAATCGCTGTTTTCGTGGCCACCTCTCGCTACTCAAGTAACCATAGTAATTTAAATCAGTCGGCTAATTTCTTCAGTGTAACAAAAATATTCTAATGTCTTCGTAATTGTAACGGCACTGGCATATTTTCTGAGCACCTTCCTTTCCGGCATAGTCTAATAAAGTAATTACTCGCTGTTTTCACGGCCCCCGCTGTGAGTACGGTTAGCAAACAAACTTTGAAAAATCTTACTTTTAATTTTAATACAACAATGATTTCTTATTACTTAAGATGTTGGTAGGTATTTGCTGACACGAAAAAGTAGGTTGTACCTAATTAAAACCTGTGCTTTGGGTAGGAGAAGGTAAATAAATTAAAATCATAACGAAGTGAATATGTATGAGTGAGTATGTACAAAATTTCATTATTTATTCTATCTTATCACAGTTATATATAAAATATGTCTGAATTAATTTATTTTCCTCCAATTAGAAGAATAACACGTAGGTACCTTATCTTAACTCGCAGATGCCACTATTTTAATTAGATTTCTCTCTCAGTGTGAACAAACCCTTAGCTCTACAAGATTCATAGTTTCGGGTGACGGAGTGTGCTACATATTTTATCGTATTTGGAGGTCAATGACCCATGCGATGGTTACGAATTGCACCTTTATATGATGATATGGCACTTTAAGCTTTTTATATCGCTTTAAAGTAACTAAAGCCTGCTTAAATTTTTCTTTTACCAGTTTTGCTTCCTTTTAAATTCTAAGTTAGTTAATTGATTTAGCGAATGTTAGTAGCCTTTATTATAATTATGTTCTATAATTTTCACCATGAATGGTTTACTGCCTACTTATAGGTTTTTAGGTAATCTATGTTTTCCGGAGATGAAACATCTATAGATGCCTATTAAGTAGGTATAATCGTCACCATATTTCTCCCATACAATTTCTATTTCCATTTGCCATCCACAAAAGCTTTTACCATTCGCATTCATACACTCCGACATCCATACAAGTTATTACGAACACTTTCTTTTGCCACATAATTTATGAGCTATCCTTTTATCTCAGTGAATTAACTTCCCCAGTATATTGGCTCCCCTTTTTCTTAAGCATCACGAATCGTGACAAAACTGGAAACATCTCCATACATACGTTAGTTTCCCTAAAATGAGGTAAATGTGGGGAAATCTGGGTGTATTCCTATCTTATTGATGGTCTGAAAAGTTGAGACATTGTGTCAATACCTACTTATGTAATTTCATAGAAAGAAGATATTCTGAAACATTTTTACAGTAAAGATGAATATGCTCAGCTAATTACAATTTTCCAGATTTGATTTCGGATTCAGATATTTATTGTAAAAACTGTGCAATTTACAACTTTTTCTTTTTTCAACACGGTCAATAGTCAGTAGCTTACCCTTTGGTTGGGTAAACTTATAGTAACTCTCACCAACTTTCTTATCACGAACTTCCCCATCACCTGAAGCGCGAAATTGCAGTTCCAAAAAGCACGTTTTTTAGTTTATAAAGAACTACAGCATTTGCGCTCATGGTTACATCGGCGGTATCAAACAAAACTTTGGTCACGCTTAATGCCTTTACGACTGTCGGGGGTGACATAAAGAAAATGAAAAACATTTTGTATTATTCTTGTTGCGCTCTTATACGCGCAACTTCTACAACCCTCGATGGGGCCGCTGCAGACTTGCGATTTTGCACCTGTGACGATGATGATGGCGACTGTATCCACGCCGTTAGTGTTATCATCATTATTATCGTCGCGAAGCTTTTCTCTAAAAGTTGTTATCAAATACTTACAATTTCAAGTCCTTTAATATTGTTGGTCTGAAATGTTTGCTGAGAGTACTTACTATAAGTAATTCTCAAAATCAAACCGTACATAGACACTTGAAGTAGAGGGCAAATGTCGTAAAAAATCTTTATAAAATTATAGAAATCATTCTTTTTCATGGAATTCCACAACAGCGACCACCGTGTATAATAGTTTTAAAACCTAAAATAAGTAGCTCTTTGAATGGCAACTTACACAAATATCAATTGGTTACTACTTAATATATATGTAATCGCTTAAAAAATATTCTTTTGTCGCCGGCCTGCACACCTCCCTAGCTCCGAGCTGTTTCTGCTTAGACAAATATCTGTAGAAACTAGTTACGTGCCCCGACTCAGATGTATGTGTTCTTTTTTATATTTATCACCTGCTCTGTGATATGTCTTCAGAGATACAAGGGCCATTTTTCGATTTGACAGCGTGACGGAGTGAGTTCTATTTGTTTAATCAGTTGAAGTATTGAGAAAGTGAAGCCATATTTTAGTGTAGGGCTTCGTAGAGATTGAATGACAAAGTGTTGAAGCCGAATAATGAATTACTTAATGCAACCTTGATGTAAAGTTTTGTGCCATGTACATGTCCTTGGGACTAATAATTAGGTTCGAAAATTAATTTAGTGAGTCGTGGTTGTTTCCAAAGTGACTAGAGAAGATCTAAAACGGACCCTTCCTTCTAGTATAAAATTCCATAGCCGTTGGTATATTTCGTAACAGTGCGCTCGCCGACGACGAAAGCGGTGCGCTATAAACTTGTCAACCGAAACTATTTCTGTGCAGTTTGTTTTCCTTTTGACAAATCGCGTCTCGAGCCGGCGCCATCTTGCGGCATTCCATTCAAGAAAACACTGTTTCAGTTAATGTGTTCCTTCAGGAAGCGTTTCAACTACATACATCCACTTCGCATACCGAGACATTGTTGAATTAAGCCCAGTCTTAATAGAAAATAATGAAGTCTCGAGACGCACTTAATTCTCGAATTCTGACACATTCTTTATAGCATGAGTTATAACGACCTTCGTGGCACAGTTCTGCGTTTCAAGTAGATTCAGCGATAGAAGAATATTTCAGAAATTATTATATATCGCGGTCACATAACTCAGCTCGCGTCCCAACCTCGCTCGTATTTCGTCGTGTGTGGCTACGACTCTTCTCTACACCACCTTCTTATAATTTCGCTTTAATATCAACCGTTCAAACGACCGAATGTGTGACGTATCTCTGGAAGTGTAAGTTTTGATTCCAATGAAGGAAACGATGTACTTAGAGCTTCTTCTGAAAAAGAAAAATCTAAAGCCTTAGACAAAATGTGATCTATGGTAAACGTGATTTTGGTAACGAGCTCGGTGACGTTGATCAATGGACACGATTGTTATTTTCCAACGAAGTCGAGGGAGGAAATAAAAAAGTGTGAACACAGAGCCTCACTTAATAACAACGATGAAAAATTGTTTATCGTGAGATCACGTGATTTGGAGTTATAAACAAGAATCCCGGGTGCGCGGTAATTTTTCCCTCCCGGGAAATTGTTTGTTCGCGTTTCTTCTCAGATGAGATATAAGTATTGTAATTTGCTGACGTTCAACAAACAAGACAGCATTATGGAGAGACCACCTAGGCAGATCTTTATGACATAGATAATATAGAAAGTGAAACACATGCAGGCATCTTCAAAGACATAGTCAAATCAAACGTTCGATAGATCGTTGCCAAATATCATGTGACCTGACAGATTGAATACACTTTTTTGACAATGAAGAATACAGTCACGATACTAATAGTATATGAAGGGAGGAAATACCAATATATGTAAAGAAATGCTGTTGGTCTGAATCAGCTGGATGCTGGCACTGCAGCGCGCGGTTTTATTACAAATCATAGTGAGATTTACGAGGTGTCTGCGCACCACCGCGGGGAACTTGTATACTTGTACGAACAGTGAAACACTAAATTCTGTTTTGAATTCCTTATATATTTTAAGGGCGAAATATGCTAATATTTTTTAGCAGACCTACCTACTGAATTGAGTGAAACGACATGTTCAGAAATCATAATTTTCTCGTGTCCTAAAATTTAGATCAAAAATATTCGTAATACAAATTAACTAGACTAATAAAATTACTATCAATGAATCAAAAATATTTGAAAAGAAATATCGTACAAAACACAAACACATTATACATTATCATATTTATGTGCAATGAAACGTTATTCAAACTCAATTTGAAAAATCATTAGGTACTAAAAATATAATAACAACACACCTTTTACTAAAAGTAAACAATTTGTTCCGGTCGATTACATTGACAACAATATTTCATCTATTGTTGCATCTATCGACATGTCACCATTTCTAATGCCATGTCACTGTAGACATACTTTTATGTTTATCCTTGTCATTTGGTGCACCTTGCACTAATTATTTGTATTTTGTTTCCCTATTGGAAGTCTCTAAGCATTAGTTACAATTGTATATATTTTAAGCAGTACATTTATTATTCGTATTACCTGTTAACTTCTTAACATTATCTTTAGGATTACCTTTAATACATACCCTCGCTGCGCCAGCGTTGACAGATTATGCAAACACATACAAGCCAGCGCCTCTCCCCGCGTCGTCTATATAAATTGCAATGTTGCCAACACGATCTCATCTTATTTCCTTGGCATCGATGCCGACGACTCTCTGATTTATACCAGTATACCAACCTACTAAAGTTTTCAGATTAAATAGTTTTTCTCGTTCCAATATTTGGCAGCAACACATTTTTTTCTTCTAGCTTTTATTTTCTGTTTGTATTTTTAATTAAAACGTTGGAAGCGTCAGTTAGGTTATTTGTCGTGTTAATGTTCTTGTGTGTTGATTGATTTTGTTTGTATAGCATAGAAATGTTGTTTTTGATTATCTTCTATTTCCACTAGTTTATATTTTGCATCTCTGTAATCGAAGTATTTTCATTCAATACTGAATTTATCAGCTTGACTGACTTTCAGTAGATGCTTTTATCAGGAACAGCTTTCGTGTCATTAATCTCAAGGCACTTGTCAACACTTAGCGTTTCTGATACTAAATATAGTTCGACCCCAGCATGCCCAGCCTAATGGTAGCAAATAACATTGTCACAGAAATAGGAAGAAAAAGCAAGACCACTGTGGGCACGTCGCACGCATTAGTTTCGTCTAAAAATAGAGCTAATTCGTTTGGTGTGAAAGTTCAATATGGCGACAAACGAGCGCGAGCTACGCTTTTAAAAATGTTAACAGTTAATTGAGTGGTGTCTTCGCAGATATGTGAAAGATTAGTGAAGGCTTTTACTTTACGTGATGATCCACAAGCTAACTGTTTACGACATACATACATACATACATACATATTTATGGGGTATGCTCAATTCTAGTTGAATTACAGAACTTTTTTTTACAAAATGTATTTTGTTTATAAATTGCCTAAATTACCTTGAATTGGGGACTTGGCTGCCTAGTCCTAAACAACCAAACTAGATTTGTCAACACATTTTGAACCTTTGCAAACAAAAGTGTTTGATTATGTTTTAATTTAATATCGTGGGCAAATGTTTGGAGTAACTTTTTGGCCGGATTTTTTCCACCGTGTCATGTTTTGCGAAATTTATTCTCGGCTTAAACCGTCCAAAATTTAGCTTTGCCCATCCAAAATCCTGATATATGGCGCTGCCAGGGGCGAATCGTACTGAAAAACCTCTTCTGTACCCTTTAATATTAAAATTGTTTGCTAAGCAAATTGTATTAGAATGTTGGAACGTGTAATAGAATTTTGTTTGGTTTTCGTATTTTACGTACCTAAAGCTTCGATTTTGAATGTGCTCACGAACCCACTGATCTACGTCAGATTAATAATCAGACTAAAATTGAGTTTTAGATCAGCCCAAGGAACTGCACCCATTTTTTTTAATTAATACTATGGCTCGTATTTATAAATCGATCTCAAGATTGAGAGCAATATTAAGTATAGATTTGACAGGTCGTTTTGTACTGAAATGACATTTCTGATACGAACTTAAGCTCGCTGTCACTCTTGAGTGCTGATTATTAATACCGGGCCTATATAATAATCTCTTCAAGTCGGGCCACCACTCCCAAACTCGCAAGCACACATGCTCAGCGCAGGTAATCGTTCAACAAAGCAAAATAATAATGGCGTTCGTTTGGTAGCTGGCTCCGTCACGCATGCAGGAGGGGATGTGGATAGATGGCCACTCTACGCAGGTAGGGTGGGACCTACCCCTGCCCAAGCATCTTTTAAATATGGAAGCGCATTAAAAGTTTTTCTTTTTTTTTGTTTCGGATTTGGCTGGAATTATTGTTTCTTTCCTTTATCGATTTCGTTGCAATCTTGATTCGTTCTAGGTTTGAAGTTTTAATTTAGTGTTTCTAATATGTAGAACAGTTGTACTTGGGGCTAGAATAGGTACCCCTTTTCACGCGTCTTTACATATGGAATAGAAACTCATTTTCGTTATAAAAGAATACATTAATCTACTTTAATTTATTTAAATAGTACCTATTTTTTATTTATAAAATCTTCATGTCATTATTTTGATTCAAATAATGGTGTTGATAATGTAGAGTAGTTTTATTTGCCATTTCCTATTAAAAACAAAAGCAACCCTTTGATGAAGTCTCACAAATTAGCATACAAATTCAAAGTGTTTACATTCATCGTATATGCGTTAACGAATGTAATAAAATCCTTGTCGTGGAGGAGAGTGGGGTAAAACGAATCTGAGACAATTCTCCCCGCTCCCCTCTCTAAGCCCACCTATGTGTCTTCCTTATTGCCGGCTAAATCTCGAATATACAACTAAGATTAATCCCGTTGAAAGAAAGGGTGTTGCAACCCTTTTGAAAAGTCTTAGAAGTGTGAATTATTAAAAGTAATATTATATTTGAAAATAGAACCCTTTCGTTCGGTTGAAAGATTGGTTTTATTTTTTAATTGCTTTTGTTTTATTTATAGGGTGGTCCCAGATGTAGCCGTATCTAATAATAATTGCAAAATTAGTCTTTGACAGCCTGTCTACATAAATAAAATTTAATTGATCAAGATCTGATTATGATCCAATTAATATGATCAGATAAATCACCAGGTCGTTTTCAATACAACATTTGAAGTTGTCTCACAGTTATTATTTACAGCTGCAAATATTTTCATCAACTTTTCCCATGAGTTGTATCATCATACGAGAGCACACAACAAATACATCGCACAACAAGCGGTCGATATTCATTATACTCTCCACCACGGTGGAGCGCGCAACCCTTATCAAGGAAAGACGCCCGTTTTTTCTCGGTTTTCCCAAATAATTTATTTAGCGGGCGGCCGTCAATTTATCTCTGCGGGAGCTAATTTCAGCCGGGCCGGTGGCTGGCGCATGCTGTAATTCAACAAATTGCTCGTCCTGCTGGATTTATGGGCGTGCGCACTTGACGGAGCGCTCGCCCTTCTTCCATTGTTCTTGGCGGCTGCAGACTGGGGTTCCGTGGTCAGGAGCTGTTTTTGAAGGTGGCACTTGTTTATGGAAGTGACCAGTGATATGACAAGCATGCATACGTCAATAAAAACCAGAGGCAGCACACCGTTTACCCTCTAATGAATGGCTTCTCTAATTTTTAAACAAAAAACAACACGCATAAGAAAAAATAAGAGTATTTATAATTTGTTGTTTATTATATTTCATAAGCAGTATAATTTTGTTAAGATTCGGTATAAAATGATACAATTACCTTTAAAAAAAATTATATATTTTTTATTTTGATTTAGGTGTGTAGGTACTAATCGCAAGGCTTTACCTAGCAATCAAGTCAATTAAATTTAAGTGTTTGTATCTCCAAAACTAATTCCAGTACCTATGTAGATAGCCTATGATGTAACTGAACAACAACTCCAAATAACTAACACGTCTTGGATAAATTTATGGATGAACCCGCTTGACGAATCTCCTTCCGTTGTTGTGAAGATTACGGAATAATTTTAGAACATTTCAAGTTTTCAGAACTGAAGTAGTAATCAGAAGGGTTTCAGAGTTAGAAGCATGAAGACCTAACAACTTATTAAAAAGGAAAGAAAAAGCTTAAATTTTCTTCCCAAAAGTGCCCCAGTTAGATCATTCAATGGTCTAATAATTGAATTGAAAAAGAGTGATTTTCGTAACACAAATTAACTCGTGCCCCTCGGTGGGGACATAAGGTATAATGAGCTGACAATGATGATGATGATGACACAAATCTCAGTTCTTTAAACTGTTTTTGTTAACATGATTATAATCATTGATTACAAACTTTTGCTTTCTACCTACAATCAACCGCCCTCGCATCTCACATACACCCACCCTTGCTCTTGTAGAAGTAACACATAATCGTATCAATTATTCGGTTGGCGTCCCTCTTCTTTATTACTTTCCCCGGCCAAGAGATGGCGTTTTTTGCCGTTCTTACTTCAAGAAATACTACCTACCACGGACACCGAGATATATCGCCGCTGAAGTCATCTGTCTAATGTCTTAGAGGGAAATTCAGATGAATGTAGAGTTTCGCTACAGACTAAAGCTAGTATGATAAAAGATGAATAGATATTATAGTTTACAGCCAGATACTGCTTTTCCTTACAGTAAGTCAACCTGCATCTAGTGTAACGCACCTGCAAGTATAGAAAGTTATCAAAAATATCTGTTATGAAGGATCAGTCATTAATCCTTGTTTACAAAACTGCGATGCGAATTTCTGCGATACGAATTTGTTCCACTATTCGGGTGACCACTTCCTAAAATCGTTTATTTTTATTCCTTCACCAAAATTTTAAAAAAACACAATTGCTTTATTTTCCATTCCATCTGCAGTTGGATTTATAAAGTGTGTATAGTTGGAGCTGAGCTAAAGCTGGCGAGTTTGTTACGTTCGTTTCTGCTGAGATCGCCGGCCGCCAGACGGGCGGGCCGCGCGCCGTCGCGAATGGGCTGCATCAGCACACAGATATATCCATAGAGCTGATAAACACCCCTCAAGTCAAGTTTTTTGGCGTGTGTATAGCTGGAGCTGAGCTAAAGCTGGCGAGTTTGTTACGTTCGTTTCTGCTGAGATCGCCGGCCGCCAGCCGGGCGGGCCGCGCGCCGTCGCGAATGTGCTGCATCAGCCAGCACACACATATATATATCCATAGAGCTGATAAACACCCCTCAAATAAAGGCTGAATTAAAAGTTTTTCTTCTTCATACTTCTCTCATTACGCGCCTTTGGTGTAGAATTGCTTTCTTCGGTGTACACACCTATAATGAAAATTTAAAATACTTTTTTGTACCTAATATTAATAATGAACTTTAGTTTATGTTTATGACGGAAAATGTTGAAACATCTTATACTTTTTACATTCAAAAATGTTCTTCACATAAATGTAATGTTGTAAATTAAATGTAATTCATCATTCTGACCATATTTTATCGTGGATTTTATCTCGTGATAGGTATGTGTTTTTAAAATGATCATTGTAGACGAAATTTTGTTAGGATTACCTATGAATTTCCATCAAGTTTTATAACTAAACGACGAACAAGTGTTATTCGTATTGATAAATCACACGACTACTCACTTGTGTATTTAACGGAGGTGTTTGACCTCAACTTTTCGATCCTTTACGAGGATCTTCTTCATGGAGAGTGAAAATCACACACCGTCGCCCGCCGTGTGTGACCTCCGACTGCGGTTCGCCGCTCGCTGCGCACGCGCCGTTAACACAGGTGGTGCTGCAGTCGACACTGGGGCTGGATCTTGAATTGCTGGTAAACGCAAACCCACCAGCAATTCAAGATCCAGCCCCAGTGTCGACTGCAGCGCCATCAAGTTAGTGTTTATTTATTTTATTTTAATGTTTATTTCAGGCAACTAGATCAATAGGAATACAACAATACAATACAATTTGTAACTTAAATAATACAATACCTAGACTTGCAAACAACTTAAACTAAGCTAAACATAAAACACTATGTTGTTCGAGAGTTGTTTAATTTCAGCAGCCATCATAAAAGCTACGCCCATGTTTTCTTCTTTATGATGCACAATATCTGTAAAAAGAAAAAGAAGTACATTACTGTACAAGTAATATCTTTAACTATACGTACCTATAATTCAGTTCATTACATACAATATCTAATGTGAAATAACCAATCATAGGGTTACTGGCACTCCAAATGTTCCACTGGCACAGTAGCAGCAGCTCTATACAAATCCCCAGTCTTTGTAAATCAGCATATGCAAAGTGGTATAGCAATAAATCTAGCAGCTCTTGCTCGTTCTCGCATCATGTTACATCTTAATTTCAGCCCAGCCGACGGAGCCGGAGATACAGCCTTTTATCAAATACACTTTAAGCTAGAATTTAAAATAACACAGAATGTGCCAGCTGCTTCTCCTCCCGGTCGCTGTAAAAAAAAATAACAAGGGATTCGAGGGTATCAGTGATTTTAATTTAGGCGTTGAACAGACAATCTGTCACTACAGCAATATACCTACAGATCCATCTGAAATAAAAATATAATACTTGTCAGACGTGGCGGAACGAGCTGTTGAGGTCTTTGACGCTTTGTCTACCCCATTCATGGATAAAGGCGTGATTTTTTCTGTCATATTAGGCTAGAAATTAACAAAAAATAAACAAATATCGCCTTTTCGTGAGCGTAAGCGATAAATAATGAAAAGCTGTTAGAATACTGAGTTTGTTTTAACATGCCCATGGGGCTCGCGCGAGATTATTTGCATTTTAAGTCGCTCTTGTTTATGGGAACGCAATTTGCCCTAATAAAATTATATAGGTACGATTTCAAATTGGATTTTGGACGAACAATAAAATCTCTAGAACGAGTCCTACCAACATGCTCGTTATTATCATAGTCACGCATACAATTACTCTACATTTTTTTTTCTATGACGAACAAAGCTTTCAAATTATTATTACACGCACTTTTTATTTTTTTATAATTGGCATTTTATTAATTTCGCTTTCCTTTTGTTTCAGGTGGTCGTCGCGTAACGTTCCGATGCTTTGGTAGGTTTCAGCGCTTAAAGCGCCACTTAGCGCGCTCCAAAGGCTAGACGGTGATGCTGCATTAAGCACATTTCCGGCTTGTTACCCGCTTGCCCTAAAACGGTTTGACGCACAAAGATCAAGATATCAAAGTCGACCGTCGAATAAATTTTTGTGCCAGCCCACACGAGCGCTTAGGCAATCGACTGCCGAAGATTTATTGTCAAAATTTCCCGTTAGTAACGCTTACCGAGCACACTCCGCGTATCACTATTTCACAAATAAAAGAACCAGTCGCGATATCATCGTCGACTATAAATTATTATGAAGCTCGGATGAAAAATACGCGGTTTCGTGTCCGCTTATTTATCGCTTAGCTTGACTTATGTATGAATACATTATCTGATTCGATATTAAATAGAATTATCGATTTATATTAATCAGCTTCTGTCGATATGTTGCGTAAGCGGCTGAGAATCGGGCGGAGTAAATTTCTAATGAAGTTTTTGAATTTAGAACGGTTCTAAAGATGGAGTCGTTCGAAAGCGCGGGCTGTCGATGTTCGGAACATGGTGTTAGTTGCGAGATTGTCGCTATCGGCTGGCTGATCTGCTATCGGGCTCCATCGGTACAGTGGCTGCTCCGCGCTAGGAATAGGTCGGGTTCCCGCGTTCCCGTGATATATTGTTCCGCATCTCCCTGTATAAATCTTGAACGCCTGCTGAGGTACACGAGACACGGCCGCCGCTCCGCAGCGTCGAGCTTCAAATGGAATTGTGTTTTTATTTATCGTGCGAATCGTGCCCCACTATCGCTCACTAGAAATCGCACTTTATCTGCCAAAACGCGGCGGTGAATCGGCGCGGGCTTAACAGCTCTATGTAGTTACTTTTCAAGACCGGTCTTTTTCCATATACAGCGTTTGTTTAAAATGCTTCGGTTATTTAGAATCTGATAACTATTTTCTCGCAACAAGGAAAAAACTAACGAAGGTGTAGATTGAATATCGTGCAGTGGTAAAATGTCCCTATTTTAGTGTGCAATTTGTAAAATGTCCCTATTTTACAAATTTTAATACTCAGTGCATAATACTAACACTTTCGCTGTGGTCGTCTTTACATGCAATTCCTTCCAAAAATCTTGATGATTGATGATTTTCAACTTTACTTACAAATACGGCTGCTAAAAAAATTGTAACACCACCGAAATTTTCCACAAATCTTTCAATCTAAAACAAATACAGTTCTAAAACTAAACAACTACCAGCGATAGTGTTACTGTGTAATGTAAATATTAAGACTAGTGTAGGTAACTATTTGTATGAGGAATCTGATGTACAACGTCTGTATACGTCTCATGTAAACCATGATAGTGATACCTACTTGTAACAGGCTAGCTACTTGCTAACTTTGCGCTGGCGTGACTTTTTGTAATAATTTCTTATTTTTTTAAAAACATCGATGTATAAATTTTTATTGTACAAGATATAAGCAATTATTTAAGATTCAGTAACTGTTCCTGCATGTGTTTAAATAATAAAAGCATGTACTTTTGGATAGGATAGCATCAGTCTGCTACAACAGAGGCGTTAGAAAAAACGAAAACAAAATATAATTTTAATGCTAATTTCAAGTAGATCAATCATGTTTCACATTTTATTCACTTTGAAGGTAACAATAATATTTCAGGATGCTATTTAAGTCAATAATCAATAATTATTGTCGTCGTGGTTTATATTAAATATTTTTTACAGCCATTTAAAATAATACGATATCCCTATATAATTATTTTCTTACAAATTGTCACGTCATTGATCCTAAATACGTAAATACAAAAGCTTTAGAATGAAAAAAATATTCCATTCATTAGTCGATAGCTTAACTTATTCTTAGTTTACCTATAGTCAGTAAAATGACAACAATCAAAACTAGTTGTGCCCAGTATACGAATAGCTAATTTTATTATAAACTAAGTAATAATGTAATTTATTTTAAGATACAGTAGTGGTAATATTTTTGGATTCCTATAACATATACGTAATTTTTTTCTGTATATCTTAGCTGGACGGCAAGATTTGATCGAAATTCTTTCACTCATCTCGAGTTTATTGAAGTGCCAAATTAATTTTTGTAATCATCTCTTTCAACTTTTACAGTTCCTCTCGTAGCTTTTTACAATGTTTTTTTTTTATCGGTGCAGTTTCAATAAAAAGTGGTCAAGATATCTTTAATTTGAAAGAATATTCGTTTGAATCTTTACGTCTTTTGTTACATATTGTATTGTAAATAATATATAATTAACTTACTATTTATAACGCGTACATAGATCTTAAAATACTTCTTTCAGAAACAAAATTTTGTACACTTGTTTTATAAAATCACTGTGGATTTGGTTTTTGTAAAATTTAACTTTAATGATAATATATCTTTTATTTATATACTAGTACTTGAAATGTGCTCACGGATATACGTAAATTTGTCCTTTAAAAAAGCATTTTGTCATACGTAAACTAGGTAGGCCCAATTTACTGTAATGTATCATATAAAATAATTAGAGATATAAAGAGAAATACTTAAATCCGAGGGAGTCTAGTGTAGAAATGATTTAAATGTTTGTGTTTCATGATTGTAACTGTGTGCAAAAAAGTTGTGTAATAATTAATTATATTACTGTCATCTTTTGTGAATGGGAGCGATATTATGATTTATGTACAATATCGGCTATAGTGCGAGATGGATCTGCGTAAATAAAATTCTGTTACTGTAAAAGTATTTTTATTTTCATTTTAAATATATAGATTATATTAAAATTCAAAACATATTATCTCAATATTTGATGAAAGTTTTTATTTTCTCTTTTTATTATTTGAAGAGCAATATGTTTGATATCAAATTTAATTCAATGAGATTGAGAGAAAAAACTACGTAAACTAAGTAAACAATAAAACTTAAAATATAATTACACTAAATTAGTTATTCAAACAATAACCTATGACATGTCATCTTCAATTCTTCTCATATGATGAAACCATCAAAATCTGATGTGTTTTCAACATTATTATAGATATCCCTAAATACACATACATATAAGAATATTTGGCAGCACATACAACATAAAGAATCTTTATCTTCTTCAGCGTACAAAACAAATTCCGCTCGCATAAGTTATTCAGATATATGTACCGTTAGTATGTTGCTGACTGTGTATTGTGAGCTGCGGGTGCCGTGCCAAACAGGAAGCCAGCGGGATGTGAGGTTCGATTCCCGGCTCGAGCATTCTCCTAGATGTGGCGTTACGTAAGAGCTGGAGAAGTTTATTTGGTGATGCATTAAATGAAGCTGTACACAAAGTGCAAGGGAAAATTTAGAAATAATGATTATTATAAATACTAGTTGGGTAGACAGAGCGTCAACGACCAAAACAAAATCTTTCCGCACGTCTGAAAAGTTATGAGGGTTATTTTGAATAGATTTGAATTTTGCTATAGTGACAGGTTGTCAGCCCATCGTCTAAATTACAAGACACTAAAACCATCGAATCCCATAAATGGTTTTTACATCTTGCCCGGCAGGAGAAGTAGCTGGCGCATTCAAATTTTTCTATCACTTCCAGTCCAGCATGGAAGTTGGAAGATTGGTGTACTTAGTGGTCTTTCCTGCATGAATCAAGTGCCCTAGACCTACAAGCATGAGCAGCAAACCCTGAAGTAATCGAAATTTATCAAAGCTAGGCGAGAAAGAAATGCAAACAAAAAGTGTGAATAGTAATTATAATGTAGTTTATTTTTTGGTTGCCAATAGTTAAGAATTGTACAAAATACAGTTGAGAGTGTATTTATTTCATAGCTTTTCTGACGTGGTCAAACCACTGATTTTCTAGATGCGGTACACTTACTTTACCATACCTAGCTTATGAGCATTACGAACAGAAACTCCTCGCACCTATGCGTAGTTACGAACCCCATTCCTCTAGACGGGGGGATTTCTAACATTATTTATGGGCCAAGAAACTAAGCTCCATTTTTTATAAAACACGTAAATTCGGTGGTCCGTCTGCGGGTGCCCATAAATCTGGGTGTATTCGGCGGATTACCGCAAGAGTAATGACTCGAGTCCACCTGGTGAGGGACTGCTATTATTTAGCTATTTGCTGGAGCGTTCCCTACGTCCTCTTAGTAGTAGAACTAAGTAACTAGCATTAGGGTTAGGAAAGACGCCTTTAGTTCGAGTGAAAATTCTGTTGGTGGAAGAAAAAGGATCTCGTTTGCATTATCAAATATCTTCTAGTCGCTGAGCCAGCGTAGCCTAAGTAATGACAATGAAGTGCTTCTCAAATTACCTATCATCTTCCTAATTGACAATCAAAATTGGATGAAATTTATTTTGTTGCTTGTAGTATTTGTAATGTCTAGAGACATAAACATGACACATGGAAGAAAAAATAATATTTAGGTACCTACTAGAACAAAAAAATCAATAATTGAATTTTAAGACTAAACTGACTAAAATTCCGTAAGATTTTTACTTTCAATTCACGTATTGATCGTGAAACCTATGAAATGAAACGCATAAAAAGTTAAATTAAATATGGTAAAAATTAAATATATTCAAAATTTCATTTAAGTACTTCGTAAGTCATCTTTCTTAGCACATAAACCTTACAAAATTACCCGTTGGGTAACAGAATCCGGTCAAAAATTAAGCTCCTTAGCGCCGACAGTGCTTTATGTAGGACTTAAGGGAAGCAAGAAAGGCTTATTATTAACTGTCTAATTAGCAATCTGAAACTGCCAGTTTATTAAATGAGGTGCTCTCTGAGACGCTGAGATCGGATTTTGGCGTGGCTTTAATTAGGAGCCATGTTACACGGTTTTGGTAAGGTGTTGTAAATTTTTGTCTTGAAATATTATATTCTGTTTTTGGCTGTGACAAAATTTTGTTAGTAGTTTATTATTCTCCTTCCCTTTCCTTCTACCTAGTGTTTTCCCGCTCTATAAAGCGCCAATTCCAAGTTGAGTTTTCTCGACTTTGTCCGACTTTGGCATCCGATAGTGCCACATCCAGATGAAGCATCTTTGTCCTGCCACTTGCTCCTGGAACGTAAATTTTATTTTTCAAATAGCATAAATATATTTATGGAATATTTTGAGCGTAAGTTGTACAACTTTTCTCCAAAAACAGAAAGACTTGAAAATAGATATGATAGGATTTAGGTTACAAATTACTTTTTCCTACAACTAGTACGACAACTTTCCAACCAGCTACCGTTTGTCATAAAACAATTTGCTACGGCGGAGCGTAGCGCAGCTATCTGTCTTGCGTGCGCTTGCGCACCGACGTATTGAGTTATCTTAATTAGCCATGAACCAACCACCCAAGAGATTACCTGATAGGATGCTGGTTACGAGGAGAGGCAGCATCTACCACTCGGATGCTATCCCCAAGATAAATTTGTGTCTAAATCTAAAATTAGACGAAGTACACAGTTGCATTTTTGGAAACGATAATTAGCTTTATATTTCTTGGCTTAAAAGGTGACATTACCTCGCTCTAGCTATATGCACATGCACAAGCACGATCCTATCTGAAATTCTGAAAATTGGTCAGACAAATACCGGGTGTAAGGGACAGCGTCCCGCAAACTGATAGGGGTTGCTCAGTCAACGATACTGAACACATATCACCAGGATATTTTTTCAGGAAATGAAAAAAAAATGCTTTTCCATACAAATTGTCTGATCAATGTGGTCATTTTGTATGAAAAAGCAAATTTTTATTTTCATTTCCTGAAAAAAAATCCTGATGGTAGTTGTTCAGTATCGTTAACTGAGCAACCCCTATAAGTTTGCGGGACGCTGTCCCTTACACCCCGTATATTAAGTAGTTACCTACATTACTTATGGCTTCGAATCTTTGGCTTTAGAAAAGTTGAGGTGCCTTTTACTTACTTCTTCTGTCGTGTGCTTTTTAAAATCCATCGACCCGATGAAATCCGCCTATTAATGGCACAGCCTTTTATTGAGAGACAATGATCATCATCATCATGGGGTGCCATCTTCATATTGAAGTTTTGAGGTCAGCTTGCGGTATTCCCTCCGGTTCTGGGATAATCTCTTATGATATTAATGATATTATACTCAAAACAGGGTCGATTCTTCCTAAAATTTGTTAAAATTACGAACTGATAATTCTGGGTATAGTTAATTTTATTCCTTCTCTGTTTTTGTATTTCACATTTGTAGACTTAATTTATTTCAAGGCGATAGGAGTGATAAAGAATATTACTTAGAATGTACAAATATGTATTAGCTTTTAGCTGACAACAGCTCGTAACGTTAAAAACCATCCACTCTCTAAACAGCCTTTATTAAGCTGTTGACGCTCTTATTACCCCGTAAGATATAAAGGCGTGATTTAATGTACCTACGTGTGTAGTGTATCAAGACTTACAAAGTAATTCAAATGGTCATCTGAAATTCTAAGTTATAACTTTATAATCGGCAATATTCACAAACATGTGCCTCGGACATAAATCCTTGCAGCCTCCCGCGCAGGGGCGCATCGACAACAAACATAGGGTTGCCAGAAAGCTTTCACAAAACAAATGTACGTAAAAACCAGAAGAGATCGTCATCATCATCATGTCGTATAAGCATAATGCTGCATTGGATCCTATATGAACATTTCAGATTCTTCAGCCAATCTTCGGCCGCTGGGGTGAGGCGATGCAGTTCGGACATACCGCCAGGAAAACAGTGATAAACCTGCGGTTATAAACGGTGATAATCCATCATGGATCCGAAGGCAGGAGATTCAAATATGTTATCACTTTGTAAGATTATTCCCAGTTTGATAAGGACCGTGCAGGCTGAGTAATTTTATTTGTTTGACAAGTAAGAATAACAGGGAAGCCACGTCTTTGCGCGTCTGATTCTGCGGCAACTTTTGCGTCTGTTTTGGCGTCTGTTTCTGCGGCGGCGTCTAAATTGACAGGCCATGACCAATATAGACCAAGAGCATGATGCCGATACACTTGTCTAAAGTTTTGATAATATTAAATAAATGATACCATTTTAAATTAATGATGCCTGTATAGCAAAACAATACCTATTTATTGTTTGTAATCCAGTAGATTACCAATTTAACTTTTTGATGTACATAATTGGAACACATACAAAATGAAGGAGACATTATTTACGAACTATATACTTTTTTATTTCGATTATATTTCGATTGGTAGACGTTTGATAAGTTTTCATTGAGGTTTGCCACACTCCATGCATACGTTTCATCTGTTTCGATGGTCATCATTTATCGCTAGGTTGACTCCTGTACTAAGAAGCCGCGACCAAATGCGCGAATTTATGTAAACATGTCACGTAATGTCAATATATGTCTAATATATGCCATGTCAAAACCATGGACTTATTGCTAGTAACAGGACTGAGCACTAGGTATAAAAAATTGACATTCTAATACAAGTTCATAGGGTGTAGGTAACGCCCTATGAACTTGTATTTAATATTGAATATGGTCTGCCAGAGCTATCATATAAAAAACGAGTCGAGTGAGATAGAACTCGTATCGAACGAGATACGTGATTTCTTTGTCCCTTTGTAATCGTTCATTTCATAAGTAAAAAACATAGTTAAAAGCAAATATCATACATAAAAATAAATAAAAGCAACTAGGGGAGACTGTTCCGTAACCGTATGGCTAAGGCTCAGTAACAAATAAAACAAAATATTGTTTAGTCAACATTTTTGATTATCAATCTTCCTACTATCTCTTTCTTAAACTTTACTCTTTCCTATTTTAGATATCGCTGACTCCCGCTATATATCGCCGCAGATGAGCTTTTAAATAAGCTTGAGCAACTTCAAATCAAAATTCGTTTATTTTTGGACTTAAAATGTCAATCAAGAAAACGGACTTGCATGCAATAACACACCGCTAGCAGAATTTGAAATATACCAGAAAAATAAATTTTAATTACCTAATAACGATAATAAGTGCAGTGCATCATACGAGCCCAGTATACGGTTTTAAACAAACAAACAAACATTGAATGTGCCAGCCGCATCTCCTCCCGGGTAGGTATATACTTTAAAAACCAGCTAAGGAATTCGAGAGTTTCAGTATTATTTTTTAATTTAGGCGATAACTCAAGTTCAACATTGGTAGCAATTCATGGTTGCAAAATACGCGACTTAACTAATATAAGTCCATACCTGTCATTTTCTACCATGAGAGAACAGAACCGGATGGCAATAATTTTAGTTGAGATTTAGTTAAGTCGGGATGGTTACGAATCGGGGCCATTATAACTGTTTAACAGGGGTATCAAAGCACGTATGTGTTTGAGTTATAATGTGTGCAAAGCGCGAAAGTCTTCAAATAAAATTTTTTGTTACTGCTGTTTTGCTGACGTCTGATTGGTGGTCCACTGCTAGCAGAATTACGGTAATAAGTGCAGTGCACCATAGGATATTACCCCGGTATACGGTTTTGGAACTTTTGGAACGGTCTCCTTTATTCAAAAGGGACAGAGAGTTCACATCTAGCTATCTCGCACGGCACATTTTCTTGTTGCCGGAGCTCAGTCCTGTTAACATATTGTCCATGTCCGTGCCAGATAACTTTGTGGTTATGTATGGCGCTAGTGTCTTTAGAACATGACACTTTGGAGACTGGAAAAATTAGTTCCATTTTTCTTCACGCGCAAAGTTATTTGGCACGGACTCATGGTCAAAACATGTTAGGGCTGCCAGGTGAAAATATTTTGCAATCTTATCACAGCGTAGTAGTTCTCCAACTGAAATTATATGACGGAAATTTTTAACTATTTATTACATAAAAACTTAAACATTTAAAAAAAATATACTAAGTGACCCACATCCAAAAAGCTATATACCTACTATTCACATTAAAAAGCTTGTAGCTGTAAAATTATTCTAATGTAATGTTTTTATCGCGGAACATTGACAGAAATTTCCGTCAATCAGGAGAACTACCCAGTACAAGGAGGTTTTATTCTGAGTATCACGGTGCAAAAGTCGGATTAAAAATATATATATTTAATCATTTATTATTGCACACAAATAACATCCTAATAAAAGTAAACAAAGAACCTGATACAGACAATGGGCCCGATTCGTAACCATCACGACTTAACTAAATCTCAACTAGAATTATTGCCATCCCGTACTCTTCCCTCATATTAGAAAGTGACAGGTTTGGACTTATTAGTTAACCACGAATTGCTGCCATTGCTCTATAGAGAAAAATCTTACAACACACGTTTTGAAGCAACCATTCGCGGACTGGCAAACACGTAAAAGCCAATTGCTGAATTCGGGGTTTGGCAGGTATGTAAAACGGCCAATCCGCGGAGTGGTACTGATGAAATCCCAGCCCGCGAAGTGAGCAGTTTTTGATTCAACCACACCGCGAAATGGCATAGAAGAAATGCCAGATACCGAACTAAATAAAAAAAACGCTGTCATGGGTCGTCGGGTCAACATGGATCGTGTCGGCGGAGATGAGTTGTCAGTGCGGGGAAGAGTTATCAGTGCGGTGCGGGGTGAGTTGTCAGTGCGGGGTGAGTTGTCAGTGTGGGATGAGTTGTCTGGGCGGGGATGAGTTGTCAGAGCGCGATAAGTTGTCGGTGCGGGATAAATTGTCAGCGCATCATAAGTTGTCTGACACTGACAACTTATCCCCGCACTAACAACTCATCCTACACTGACAACTCGTCCCCCACTGACAACTCATCCCGCACTGACAACTCATCCATGCACTGACAACTCATCCCACACTGACAACTCATCCCTGCACTGACAACTCATCCCGCACTGACAACTCATCCCCGCGCTGACAAATCATCCCCTCTCTGACAACTCATCCCTGCACTGACAACCCATCCCCGCACTGACAACTCATCCCCGTACTGACAACTCATCCCCACACTGACAACTCATCCCCACACTGACAACTCATCCCCACACTGACAACTCATCCCACACTGACAACTCATCCCCCACTGACAACTCATCCCGCACAGATAACTCATCCCCGCACTGTCAACTCATCCCGCGCTGACAATTTATCCCACACTGACAACTCATCCCCGTTCTGATAACTCATCCCGCGCTGATAACTTAACCCCGCACTGACAACTCATCCCCGCAGACATGACCCATGTTGACCCGACGTCCCATGACATCGTTTTTTTTTAAATGTAGTTCGGGGTCTGGCATTTTGTCAATACCACTCCGCGGATTGGTCGTTTTACATACCTGCCAAACCCCGAATTCGGCAATTGGCTGTTTCGTGTTTGCCAGTCCGCGGAATGATCATCAATGATCGTTTTAGAACGCTCAATGGCCGAAATGAGCGATTTCGGGGATTGTGCGTAACATATCTACTAACTATTATTAAGTTAGTAAAAAATTGTCCGTTTTCCGTGACGAGATAAAAAAAAAACTAAAATTATACAAGTGGCAGCCCTAAAACCGTACTGATTTGGCAGATGTTTGGCAGACGCACGGGCGATTTTTTTGACATTCGCAATTCGCACCGCCGGACGCCGAAACACGTGGCCTCTCTCCGAAAGACGTGGCCTCTCCCATACATTCCCATACGTTTGTTTTTTTCGCAAGACGCGCCGCCAGTTTTGACGCAAGAAAATTCGCGCATGCGAAAAAGACGTGGCTTCCGCCTAATGGTTGCTCCCGGTAGTGACCGAGACAGTGGTCTCTGATAAATCTTCGTAAAATATTTTGATGACAAAGGCCTAGTAGCCTGATTTAAAGACAGTGGCTATTATCAGCCTGAATAATTTATAAACGACTGTAATTAACTGGATAAAAAGTTATCTGAATTATATATTTTTTCCCGGAACATGTTCAATGTTAATGATCTTAACTAGTATAAGGCTGTGTTCAGATGTAGGTACGCAGAGTGCACAGCGCATGCATTTTTCATACATTTTGGCCAACTTTGTGTGTGGCTTGCGCTTAGACAATTTGTATGAAATACGCGTTCAGCCCGCATACCATCTGAAGGCAAACGCAGTTTTTTTTTTCTTCTAGAAATAAGAATGTTTTCAGACTTCGCCATTGTTGGCAGCCCTAGCGACGACAAGACGCAAGCGCATGGCGAATCGTGCGCGCGATAAGATAGCGCGGCGCGTGCGCTGTGCCCCGCGGAGTGCGCTAATTAAGTCTTTACCTTTATGCGCTTAATAGGGCTATTTGTTAATAGTTCGTAGAGGGCAGGGTTAGAGAGGTTGACATAAGTGTTGATTACCTATGATTAGGTATTAGATTTTGGTGTATCTCTAAAAGGAAAAATCTTCTGCTCGTATTAATAAACAGATCTTGAAACTGTTATTGTGTATCAAAATAACAAATCTGAAATACTACTAATGCCATCTAGTTAGCAATAAGAGTACTATACCTAATGTATCTATGGCTGTATGGTGGTTCTATAAAAAAAATAAAAAGTTAGTTGTCTATTACCGTCAAACCGTGTTTTATTAGAAACTGACAGCAAGTTTGAGTACGTATCAGAAATTTAATTTTAGTATAAAACGGCCTGGCAAATCCATACTTAATATTGCTTTCAATCTTGATACCGCTTCATAAATGCAAGATTAAGACAAGATTTTCACTGGTTGGTAATAACCTCTCCCACGTAATGAAAGCTAAAGTATCAGGTAATCGGAACTATTAAACAAAACTAAAAGAATGCATGAAAGTGGTTTATATATGTTACGCACAATCCCCGAAATCGCTCATTGGCCGAAAAAAATACACACTTCGCGGATTAGCAAATGCGCAATTCCAGAAATGTACTTTTATTTCGGCCATTGAGCGTTTCGCGGACTGGTAGGTAAACTCGAAAAAGCCAACTGCAGAATTCGGGGTTTGGCAAGTATGTAAAACAATCGATCCGCGGAGTGGTATTGATGAAATGCCAGACCGCGAAGTGTGCGATTTCGATTTCGGGGATTGTGCGTAACATACACAAAGAACCATAACAAAATAGTTTATGATTTGACAAAACAGGTGAATAGAGACAATAGCGCTGTGTTCAGAGCATTTTATACAATGAACGAAACCAAATCACTTGTTTACGTAGAAAATAACAATAATGCTGACCGCAGGACTTCGGAGATTACTAGACAAAGCTGCTGCGCCCGCCTGTCATAAATGCATGATTTACGCAATTACCTTGCAAAGACGATAAATTACTGTTCATGTTCACCTCACTGTACATTTCACAAACATACAATTTACCTGCAATTCAATACACAAGACTTCAATAATGAACTCAATGAACAACCACTTAAGGCTATAGAAGAAGAAAAGGAGGAAATACTTGTAGAAAGATAACTTTGCAAATGTTTAAGACCTGATTATTCACAGATATTGTAACAAGGCTTACCACCCGCTAACTTGAGGTGACGCTAAAGAAATTCTTCATATTCCTTGACGTTTTAAAAACATCGACAATGCAATAATTTATTGCAAAAAAGATTGCACAGGTAATGCTAAAAAACAAATAGTTATACTCGCTCTCACATAAATAATACACTCGCTTTCCGCCTTCAGGTTTCACCAGTGGTTAAAGATTTTCCTGCGGTAAAAAGTAAAATAAAAGAAAACAAGTATTATCCACAAGAGAAATTGTTGTGCTTGTTAACCCGGCCATAAATGTTTTCGAGCATTTGAATAGACTCTTCTTTAAAACTCAATCGCTCTGAATGGCCGTATTTTGTTTCCTTCTTTTTTTTTAAATTGTTTATCGGGTCCACAAAGAACCCAATGAATTCTGGTATGAAAAAGTACCTAACTAAGACCACTGGACCTATAAATGATGGTTACTGAAGTCTTCAATTTGTCAGACAGTCACGCGACTCACCTCATACGAAATTCTTTAAAGGTTTGTTGATGCTATTGTTCCAAAATAAAACTTATTAAATATTCCACCAACGAAAAATCCAACATGACATACTAGACGTCTAGGACCAAGGCGCCGTACTATACTATACTAAACCTATCCTGTTTCCGGTCAATTACATAACTATTTTTTGTGTAGTAGAATATCAATCAAAAACACCTCTAAACTTTTTCTTAGAAAATCATTATACACACATTATACCTATAGTTAGCTTTTTCCGAATCATAACGAACGAGATGCTTCATCTAGCTTTCTGCTAAGGAAGTCAACTTGTGCAATTCTTTCTTCTATTCTATACCACTGGGAAAACATTGAAGTGAGCATTCGTTATGTTGCTTGCATGAAATGCATAACCTCTTAATGTAAATATCACAACAATTAACAAACTTTCATTACCATTCTGTTCTTCTACATATTACTTGTAAATACCTCGTAAAACCATCTCCAACTTCCATAAATCTTGTTCAATATTCCACCAACGAAGAGCCCAACATGACATGTCAAGGCAGCGCAAGACCAACCTGGCCGTTCCTTAAACCTGCCTAATGTCCTGTCAATTATCTGACCGACCATCAGTCCACAGTCGGTCCTGTGGAATGACAATCAGTATTCTTAGTACCGGATGAATAATAAATTAAGGCACTTTCATCATAGTATTTTCGTATTCACTTAGGCAAATCGGGGGCTATGCATCGTACGTCTTTGTCCATTGGTTTGTAGGTAAATTGAAAGCATCATCCAGGGAAACTCGATCACTCGTCTGATGAGATTAATGAGCATGCACAAAGTTTGATGACTTAAGACCATTTTGATAGATATTTTAAGAAAAGTTAGATGCGATGATCTCTTGAATCAGGAAAGTATGAAGTCAACTTAATAATTAAAATAAAAATTAAACTGATCTTTTCTAAGATGATACTTGAAAAGAAAATGTTTGCAAATGAGAGACTTGTAACGAGACATCAAAATTCAGTCCAAATCCAAAGTCTTCATATTCAAAATATGCAATACAATGAACCCAGACATTATTAAGGAGATCAGGAAGCAGACTATACAATAAGGCAAAGCTGCGGTAGGTGAGCTTCATAGATTTACTATCGCGATTGCTATTGATAAGCCATCAGTCACGTCCTTCAGACATCACGTCAGGAATAATCGATCAGATTAAACGATATCGCCTTATGATCTTAGCGCCTTGATGACGTCACACTCATTGTGTTTCGGGTTGGATTGCGGAAGTTTTTTGGCCAAATTTGAAAGAATTTATTAGCAGATTTATTATTTGAGACTACAAAATAGTAGTTTGTAATAAATTAGGACTTGCGGAAGGTTCTTGCTGTCCTTTATTACAGACAGCTTGACTTTTGCCTTCCCCTGGAATCCAGCGCAAATCAGCTTTCGGTCAAGATGCTGCGTAGAATTTCGATATTTACTTTTATCTTCTGGATAAGCCCGTTCTATAATTTTCTCTAGTTTTTGCATCATCCGGACCAAGAGCAAATCCATTGTGAAAAATATAATATTAATTATGATCAACGACTATTTTATTAAAATCCTAGCCATCACTACTCAATAAACAATCCGCAAACGCAGCATAACGCGCAAACTCACCGCATAGGCCTTAATTAAATAAAATTGAAATGAAAACGCACAAATGGATTTTACGTGCTTTCATTAATGGTACGTTCGTATTATTTTCGAACATTTATTATTGTGTGTGTAGTAATGCATACGATCGTTATTCATGTCCTGTTTAATAAGCTGCTTTAAAAACAACATGTTTTCATTACGAGCAATGGTCGCCTAATATTATTTTGTACCGGGTTTGTTAGTTTATGATTAAAATCCATTGTTAAGTCCTGCAAAGTGCGAGTGCATTGCTCTCTGCATACGAATGTGTGGGATGAATAATGGTGGTAGGTATGAGACAATTATACTGAGCTAAGAATATTCCTGTACAACGTTTATAGTACTCACGCGTTTGTTCTAGACATTAGCTGAGTCAGTTAGGAAAATATATGAGCTGTTGCTGAAGCTAAGTCGATGCAAAATGCAATCAAATCAAAATTTATTTTCGGTACGCCTTTGTTAAACTTAGTTTTTATTTCGCCACATGTTTTTTTTTTCATCTGTTGGTTAATTAGCTATATTCTCGACAATCTCATCTATCTAATCTAAAAATTTGCCTTCCTCAGCTCTAATGATTTGATCAAATTGTCTTAATGATTTTTGCGTAGGTAAATTTATTTTTATAAGCACTCTTTATAAATTTTTGTATACCCATTATTTTCGTTACGATTTTATTCTTTAAAATTTTCTTATTAAATCTATATTTGTTTTGTATTTGCTGACTAAGAAAATGTTTATCAGCTTGTAAACAACACGTCACGTAACAATACAATGTATGTCTAAACAAGCATGGCCATTAATTTTAATGCAATGGAAAAACACAGACGCTCCGTCTAGGCAGGAGCCGTATAAATAGTTAAAAAATAAGCAAATGTGTGGAATTGTTAACGAAGCTACAACGTATTTAAAATTCAAGCCGAACATTCACCGAGTTGCAGCTTGACTTGTGTCCGTGCGAACTTTGTGCGGAAGGTTGTCGCCCAAATACATAACGCAATAATTGTTAGCAGGATAGAGAAAAACTAAATACGACGATAACGAAACAAAATACGAAATTTTGCAGAGATTTCAAATTGTTAACACACTACTTAGATAGGTAATCGAAATTTTCAGTTCCACTGCTGCGGCTCAGAGACCCAAAGTGAGTCTTGATCTCCGACACGAGAGTGCGCCACTTGAAATTTTTTCAATAAGACAATCGAAATTCGACCGTTGTTGGTAAGGCCCATCCAATCTATAGCAATCAATCAATGAAAAACTGCAAAACCATAATTTTCGAAGTAGAGTTTGGAAATAATGTTAACACAATTGGACTGAGAGAACGAGAATGTTAGTATAGAAATATCTAGACAAACGTAGTCTGCAATAATGCAAACAATTTTATTATTCTTAATTTGTTTACGAAAATTTGGTAGACTGTGTCCATGAAACATTTGTTAGGGGACCGCGTAATTTTTTACGCGAAAACACAGCAATGCGGTGCCGTTTTTTTTTTTTACTAAAAAAGAGAGATGAGAATAAACAGACGACGGGGAATGGCCAGAGAGAGAGCGGCTCGAATTTTGAATACAAATGTAAATTAGTATCTTTGCTAATTACCTCGGCAGACACGTCCAGGGCTATGCGTCTTGCCGGCTTAAGTCCAACGTCCAATTTTTTTTACGACTAGGCAAATCGTTCGCTATTTTTCTCATTAGTCGGGAATCAAAGTTTAATTTAGAGGCTTTGTTCTTTATGTCCGTGGAATAATTATGTCCCGTGATTTTGCCAAGACTTTGCAATTTTCAGAACACTTCTTCATTTTTCAGGAAATCATTATGAGAATGATTGATCTTCAAGAATCATCAGAGAGGATAATAAATTTTCCAGTAGCCCCGTCTCATTAAGATTGAAATTTATCATCATTATACTTAATAGCAAGAGGCCTATTGTTTCACGGTTACGTCATGCATAATTAAATATTAATCGTGAAAAGGCGTGTTCTAACATTCCATCAATGCACTTAGACAAATAACTATGATGTTTGACAGTAGTTATATCTTATGTTGTCTTATATCTAGAACATAGTTTCATAATCTTGCCAGTTCTATATAGGTTATATTAATATTTTTGTGTTTAGTGCGTGCAAAAACATGATTAATAGGTATCTGTCTATTCATTTATGTCTTTTCCATTTACGTATCTACAATAAAGGAATTTCAAACTCTGACTTGGTATGAAATGAAAGCCACAAATATTCTCAATCTTATTTCTTTTTATTTCAGTGTTGACGATCTTCAATTTATGTTTTGTTTTATAGGTACTTAGACTAAATTTTCATAGTAGGTAAGGTAGGTTAAAATTTATATGTTTTGTTCCCAAAGGCTCTTGTCCCAGTATCAACCCTCAAGTCACGTGTGACCACGTACACTCGGACACTTGTACATATTTAACGCGTTGTTAATCATCGTCCGACTGTACAATGTTAACCCTTTTCAACGCCGCCGCTTCTTCTCACATCCGCCATGAAAATTTAAATTTTGATTAGACTTTAAAACAAACCTACGACGAATGAGATAATTTCAAATTATCTTATGAATGAGGGAGAGAGGATCGTTGCATGGTCAAAGAAAATTTAGGCAGTAAATTGTTTTCTAATTATGCATTTATAAAATCTTCAAATTTGTATGATTTGATGATGTTCGTAACTTTTTAAACCAATTTTGTCTAATCTGTTTAACTTAGATCCTTAATTAAACAATCATTACACTGATCTGTTGAATATCTTCCAACACGTTCGTTTCTCCTACCTAATTCACACTAACTTCCACTTCACTAAATCTTCAACATAGAAAAAGTCTGACCTCATTAGCATTTTCATAATAAACATCACATACATTTCCCACAGCAACACAGCGTATCATCTAAATGTCCCTGCAGACAGCTCATGGCCCGTCGGAAGCTTATAAAAATGCTATCATCTTTTATTTTTTACTCCAAATTTGCATGTGCCGGTCCAGAGATGATGTACTTTGGAATTACGCTTCTAAAAAGCGTATTTATGAAGTCCGTGCTTAAGTTAATTAAGTGAATTAATTTTGTTTTTAATTTGAGCAATTCCCTCGGTGGTGAAAGATAATTTCTGAGAGAGTGTGGGATATAGATAACGCAGATGCTCTTTTTACTAATATGATTTAAAAGACTATTGTTGTACTTAAATTGTATTCCAAGAGTACCTACATAGTTTAGTACTTTTCGGTGAGACGGCATATTGCATAAAATAAATACTTATTTTAATTTGTCTTGTATGAAAATGGGTATTGTGGTAGATATTTGACTTATCTGTAAAATGGGTTCATGTACCTAAGTACCTAGTATCGGTCCCAATTTTGATCATAGGATTGGTTGCACTTACTTAAAAGTAGACGCATTAAAAAATAGAAAAACCACTATATACCTACGTAGAATCAACTTCTGTTACGTATAGTTAAAAAGAAAGAATTGGTGTCAAACATCAGTATGTTGGTTCAAGTAGCCTATAGTATGGGTCGTTTGTTTAGACCACGTACCGTACAATCACATTGGATCTTAAACGTTCTATATTTAGATGCGACCTCAAAAAACATCGCGGAACTTTCAACCGCACTTAAAATTCTGTTGAACAATCGCGGCTTACAGCAGCTGACTTGAAAACTGATTGAGTGTACCGAATTCAAGACAATTATCTCGGATCCCACATTTAATCTGAGCCACAGGGATCACTATAAATTATTACGTAGGTACTAAGAATGTTAATAAAGCGGCTGGTGTTTGTTATAAATGACGAAACAAATGTAGGGACAGAATACTAAACACAAGTCTTTGTACTGTCAGCTCAAGGCAGATTTGACTTGTAGGTGGATGTTTGGTACGAAGTATGAATTCCTAAAGCTGTGTGATTTTGAAAGCCATGTTTACCGTGAGAAGATGGTTGGCCTACAAAACTATTTGCAAACGGATTCTAAGTAAATGTAGCCACAGGGGTTGACTAGGAATCCCAAGAACTAAAGTAGCGAGTACATTAAACTCTCGTAAACAAACCATCCTAAGACCATCGCTAGCCAAACAATGAGAAACTTGTCTTTAAGGAACTATGTTTGATAGCACTTAACTATATTTAATTTTCTGCATATTCAATAAAGTAAACAACTTTAAAATCTAATGAATTCTCGTAAAAATCACAAAAATGCAGCCTGAATAGTCATCATTCTAATTCTAAGATAGCGCGTCAGATTAGGAATGTCAATCTCATGAGTTTATTTTGCTATCTTGTTCTTATATCAAAGTTGAGAAAGTGATAACGCTAATTAGAATGATGTCGCGAGAGTCGCCAACAATGTCTTCATTAATTGTGATTAAACAATAATTATGATTCTGTATCGATTTGTGCCCTTAAAGGTTCCTTTTCCAAATTCTAGCCAAAATTTAGTTGAGGCAAATATAATCCACGTTAAAACCCCATAAAAATCCGTCGGGTGGCGCTGCAGAATGAATAGAGCGGGCCACATTCAGGCGGGCTCATGAAAAGAGCGACCAAAAACGAATATATTCCCAGAGAGAAACGACTGAAATACATCGCTAGCTGGAAACATAAATATAAAGCCTGCCTAGAAGCGATGAAAAATCGAAACTTGTAACCTGTTTTGATGGTAGAGAAAATACAATTATGATTAAGAATTAAGACTTGGTACGTCATGTTGGGAATGAAAATAATTTTGAAATTGTCTAATATAAAAAAAGGCATAGGAATTCATATCTGCTTTTTGCACTTATTGTGCTATTTTATTTCCAAAAGATGGCGTTGATACGGTATTCCAGACGCAGGTTCAAATCCCGTCTACGGTCGAAAATTTTGATCTGTTACAGGAATGACAAAAAATTTCAAAATAAGGAAATTCAAATTTACTTAAAATAATCATAATAATTTTGGCATGTTTCTTTTCTAGTGTACAGAGTGCCAAACAAACAGACAGTTTATTTTTACTTCAATGTCAAATAAGTAGTTAACATTTTCCTGTCAATGCAACTTCTAGTGAAAATTATTACCTACATCTTTGATCTAAGTTGCATCGCTGCGAAAATACCTCGACGAGAAAATAAAAATATAGCTACATACAGTTACAGTAACTGTGCTAAGAGTAAACATGTTTACAGATTGTCTGTAATTTTCAAAATATTTACCAAGCAGATTTCACATCGTTCATTGATATACTAGATTTAGAATTAAGATGCTAATTGAAAATTGTTGTTTATCTTCTGAAGAGTCACTCAAAATAATAATTACCGAAAATGTTACTAATTGCTAAAAAAAGATAATTATGTAGGTAGGTACATCATTTATAATGCCGATTACTTAAAAGACAATTTCACAAAAAGTTTTATTTTATAAAATTAATAATTTCTATTTGAAAAAGTGTGAACTTTAAAGCCTAGTCTTCATAGAAGTATTTGAAACTATACTTCTATTGTCAATACCATATCCCGATGAATAATAATGGCTGGTAGAAAGAAATAGTATTTATTTGGAAGCGAATACTGGCTGGGCACTTAAACAGACAAATGGCAACTTTGGAATTGACAGCGTATTAAACAGCTGCCTGCATGCCAGAATAGAGCTGCAACTGCTATCTTAAGGAGCTTTCACACTGGCTTGCGATGTGTACTAATTTCAGTTAGGTTGTAGGCTTCCTGGGTGTAGCTAGTAACAGGTACTTTTATACCACTTACCTGACAATGGTGGAGCTTTCGGCAGTAAATGAAATACAAGTGTAGGTTTCAACTGAATATAAACAGCACGTCATAGAAATTCTGCATCTGTATTTATTTTACTGTCCCACCATAATACCACTAGGTAATATAAAAAAAGAACTAAATAAAATAAAATCAAAGAAAAATTTTACGATGCGGTCAAAAACCTACTTTCAGTGACATACCTGTACCTATATGCTGATCATAGCCATTGGTTACCTTTAGTTTGATTACATTAACAAGGCATAGTTATAAGATAAAGGCATTACAATAAAATTCCGAATGATGTGCAAGGGTCTTAACACGCGCGGAGTGTATCACGGCGCCTCGCGGGTTGCCAGCTCCGAGTACAACTTTTCTTTGATAGAGTTCGCATAAATCTACCAAGAACGGCACCGGCATTCGGTGTGGCAGACTCACTAGGTATACCTACTGATACACTACAGAAAGTACCTAAAGGTTTATTGTTTAGTTTTTTTTTTATGATTTAGGCCAGTGAAAATTATGAGTTGCAAAGATGACGAAATGAGGAGAAACGCTTTGAAATGGATTGAAATAGTTTTAGAAGATTGCTTTTCTTATATATTTTTATTGTAAATTACGAAATAAAATATGTGTGACAAATGTAAAAAAAATATGTTTGAAAAAGATTAATAAAATTTGATGTTGTTTAAAAGTAAGTAGGCTTAAGACAAATATGACATAAAAAGTACTTACGAACTTATAATATAATTTTTGGTAAAGGTCATTTAAAAGTTATTGGAATAAACAACATAGGTATAAGAAAGTAAAGTGAATAAATATCCTGAAAGTCTCGTAAACTCATAACTATTACAGAGGACCTGTCGAAAAGCCATTAATCAAATACATGGTTCGCATCTAATACGAGTCCCCTAAATACAATATTTATGTATTTGCGAGGAGTTTCATACTTTCCTCGCGATGTCCAAGCGAGTTCTACCACACTTATCCAGCGTAACCAGAACCGTGAACATCCTTTAATATCCCCCCGAATTATCTACTTCTCATATCCAGAAAGGGAAGCCTGAGTTCAAGTTATATTGGGTCAAAGATACGCGAGAAGCGAATATGAATAATGCATTTTTGTTTTGGATTTTTATGAGAAAAGTTTTGATTATTTTCAGTTCGTACGGAATAGGTACACAGATATATTACAAGTTGAGGAATACTTCGATACTTCACCATAATTATTGCAATTATTGCAGAAATTATATGGCAAAAGTTCTTTTGTTGTAAATAAACAATAAGTCACTGCGTTTGCAGTGAAGCTGGAATCTTGAATTTTCGTCTATCGATTGATATAAAAAAAAAAGTTTTTATTAAAAAGATTATGCTGTTTATTAAGTTTGAAAACCGCTTTTTAATCGTAAATCTAGTACTTGCAGTGCCATACATCGACTTTTATTTAATCGGCGATAATAATAATTGTTTTCGTCGCGCCTCCACCAAGATAAATCACCCATGAAGACATTGCGATCTTGTTCGCAATAAAAACATAATAAAAACTACAAAAATACCGATAAATCCATCTCGCTACATTTATCATGGTACCGGTTATTGTTTATCCAGGAGGTAAGTACTTTTGTCTCAATCGGACTTGGCTCAGATCAAGTAAAGGTAGTAGAGCTGGTATTATGTTATACTCTAGAGGACTGCTAACCGCCATACTAGAGAGCGTATCTCGATACTCGATAAAAAGGTCAAAATGCGAGCAAACCTAGATGGCGCTGGCATATTGCTCGAAGAGTCCGTTGTTAATACTATAGGTCATAAAATTGAAAAAAATCAATAACAACTTGAACCAAATTATCTTTTAAGATTTTTAAAGTAGAAATACATAATGAGAAATGCTCTTTAAAACATCTGAATTAAAATACACATTTAGTTTACAAAATATTTCGCTAATGTCAATAGATGGCACTGCTAACCCAAGTAGCATTCGGGGTTCTATATAAGATGTTAAGTCGTTCACATGTACTCCACAAGCTGTGTAAGTCAGCTGTATAAGAGCTGTATAGCTTGCTATAATGCTCTTATAAAACCAGTTTGGGCACAAATTAGACAGCCTTAAGTTCACTATGGCTGTACATTAGCAGTATAGTAGCATTATAATGGCAGTTTAAGTAGTAACATTGGACTTAAGGCTGACTTACGGCACTATATGGGACGCAGTGTGAACTATACAACGTACATGAGTGTAATAAAGAGTAACAAGTGGCTAAATACACAGCCTTCACAGTTATAAAATCCGACAAAAGTACTCCAGTGCTACTTAAAATTCACGTGTGTCCTTAATTATTTCTTTATTTTATTAATTATTCCTCATTAGTTTGGTTTTGTGTCTGCCATCAGAAACATAACTCCGGCGGATATCAATTGGATAAAAATTTATGATAGCACGCGTTAACTTACATGTTTTAAATACTTTAATCATGATAATGCCATGGGAATGCAACTTTATCGTGAAATATATACATATTTACAGCTAAAATATTCACGCGCCTCTGTAAAAACGCGATATTCATTTCAAAATATTTAAAACTGGCTGAGAGGAAATCTACAATTTTCAGTTTTTGATATTATATTGGCATTATAATTATACTACGGTAATTAATTATAACATGAAACGAAAACTCAATCGCTCTATCTGCGTATTTTGTGATAAATCTACATGATAATTTTGGAGATTTGTTTGGTAAATATTTTAGGTTAGTAGAACAAAATGGTGGAAATGAAATACGGCTATGGGAACTGTTATAACTCCAATTTAATGCGGTGAGCGTTATATAGGTTCACATGTGTTCTGTTAGAATGCTGTTATCTATATAAAGGCCCACATTTACACCACTACAGAGCCAATGTCTATAAATTTATTCTAATGTGAACTTACATACAGCTTTAAGATGTAATTCAGGTCAATTGTGTATCATCGTTCACCTTTCAAAATATCTGAAATTTTAGAGATCCGCAATAATAATTATTGCCGTTAAATCACCTAGCCAGGGTACTAAGTCAAGTACTACCTAAAATACAAATTTTGTAACAAACTAAATAAATAATAATAAACACACAACTGTGGGATAAGTGTAATAGAATATCACATTCACATTCATGTTCAGCTTACAGCAAATAAGAGTAGTACTTGTGGACAAATAAACTGCTATTGATGTTAATGGACAACATATATAGTCCTTTTAACAGCCTATAGTACAAATGCGAACCATTTAAACACTTCTGTACAGATTGTAAAAAAAGGTTATTTTAATGATCACAAACAAGTCCTACTACAGCTACTAGCTGTATAACAGTCTAAAACAAATAAACATAACAGCATTTGGCTTTTTAAATGACCACGTGTGTTCTATTAAAATGCTAGCTCTATAACATCGTACAAGTAGGCCGTTAAACAGCTGTTGTCGTATCTCTACCTTCCTATAATGCTCTTAGTCAGACGGCTGACTAAAGGATAGTTGTTAGAGTATTATAACACCAACAATCGTATAAAAGTATAACTCTATACTCCTATAAGTCCCTTAGACAGGTATAGGTGTTATTAATCGCAATAATGCAGCTTATACATCACGAGTGAACTGTAACAATGCTTTAAGTACACCTGTGAACTAAATGTGTACTCTTAAATGGAGTAAAATGCTACTTGGGAAGTAGCGGTGTACGCAGTTTATAAGGGAGGTTATAAGTCCTCTTTGTTTTATTCGCCCATGGTTATACGATATAAAATGTTTGTTCACTTTTCAAATATAATTTTATTTTTTGAGTCTAAGTTCAATATTTTTGTCAGACACTGATCAAAAATTGTAACGGCACGTGAAACTCACTTATGTTTGTGACCATCAATAATTCATCTCCTACTCTTTATTTATATAGTTTGTTAAAAGGAAAAATATTTTATTATGTTTCATACATTAATTTTTATGAAATAAGTACAATAATTTTAATATTTAAAATTTAGGTTATAATAATTTATTAACATCTTTTATAAAATAAGAGATTTGGTTAAAATGATTTTGAATGATTTGCATATTTTGCAACTACGAATCACAATACTGAAACTGAAACTATATCCTGAGTTACCTGCAGCCGTAAATCAAACGCGTTTTCAGTGTGTATATAAAACATTTGTCTGTTTATTTGTTTGGTCGGCAGCCGTGTTACGCGTTTGTACAAATCTGATATACTGCGCGACTCTCACGCGATATTTCGGTAGTTTCGACTGAGTTTCCATTCAAAAACAAGTACTTACCCAGAATTGTTTATAGAGACCTCAACTCTGAAATCCTTATTCAGTTAGGCTATATTCTACCCGTTTTGTAGAGACACGTAAAGAAACAATTCTAAACCACTAAAATAAATATAAAAGTATTTATAAAGCGATCTCAAGATTGAGAGCAATATTAAGTATGGATTTGACAGATAATTTTGTACTGTAATGACATTTCTGATACGGACTCAAACTCTTGAGAGCTGATTATAAATACGGGCCTAAGTAGGTAATACATACTACATACTATCATCCGTATCCCTAATGGGGTAAACCGAACAACTTATTGGAAAATACCTAGAAGCAATTTCATCTTAGTTAACGTGGTAAAGTGCAGCTGTTATAAATCAGAATATTGTTGTGCTAGATATTTTATTACTGTTTCAGTAAGTATAAAGTCTGACATCTTGAAAAAAAAGTTTTCAAACACCCTAACAATCATACATGATTATGCGTGCCTACAGGCACGCATGCAGCGTGGAGATAACAACCAATTTCCTTTAAAAAGTTCTTGGACAAAAATCTTGACATCAGAATCACATAAAGGTGGCTACTGACACACGCAAGCGACCACGCACCGTCCAGTCTACACCCACCTTAACGTGGGTACCCTATGCTTAGTGTTGCCGCTACCTAAAAAAAAAACTGCACACTAAAGCATTTTTTTAAAATTCAGTATATCCTACTTTGCGAAAGTTTGGATGTTTGTTACTCAATCACGCTTCAACCACTGGACGGATGGGGATGAAACTTAGCACACATGTAGGTAAGGTAACGTGGAATGAAATGGAATAGAAAAGAACATTATGCTACTTTTCACCGCGAGAAAATATTCGTTTCCTACACGCGGGTGCAAAACGGGGGCGGAAAGCTAGTGCTTCGTAAATGAATTGGGTGTTCCTAAAAATTGTACAGAATGAAATAATCATTTCATCTTCTGGTGCTCGTTTTCTTAATTTGAGCCTAACTTGTCGACAGGTCGGTAGCTAATAATTATTTCGCTGATGTTGGCGCCACTGGACATCGCGTACCCCTTAACTTGTGGAGATTGACCGATTAAACAAGTAATTAAGTATCGACGCTCATTCTGTCTTGGTGACTCTCAAATTTGCATGTTAAACGAAGTTTAACTTTGCTTTTCCTTTTGGACCTCTTATTGAGATGGTTCTTACTCGCATGGTCATATACCACTTTAGTCTAAACGCCTCTTAAGACCTTTAAGGTAAAGGTAGTAAGGGTTAGAATTAAGTGGATAAGGAGTATGTTAAGGTGGTATTGCAATGATGGACTTTTTAATTGTGTTGTTAATGTCAGTGTTAAGGCGTAGAGATCGCTTGCTCCGATTGTGTGCGGTCGATTATTTCAATTCGATTGGTTGATTGTAGAAGTTTTTAATTTATAACCTGACTTGGTTTTTAATTTGTTATTAGAAGAATTATATTGGTATCTAAATTTTGGTAAAAGGCATAGGAATTAAGTCATTAAAGCTCTGCCTACATAAAGGACACAGGCTTTACAGGAACGAGTAAGTAAGTATGGAAAGGAAAGCAAATTTTTAAGAATATTTCATATTGTAAAGCGTGAGAGGCTCTATGGCCTTTCTGCTGAGTGTCGAAGAAAACGAAACTCATCGGTTCTTTGTTGACCAAACGCCTGAGAAGGCAGCCGCTGTTTCGTCTTCATTTCGACTCTTCCAGATGTGGAAGTGTCCGCGTGATAGCTGGTTTGCGAGTGCTTTGCTCTTGTGAGCTTAGCTTGTTGGAATGAAACGGAATCCAACTTTTGACGTTTCATATTTAATCAGTTTGCCTATACACTATAATATGTTCTGGTTCGACACATTATTGAACACTGTCAATTATTTTTTTCACCAGACGTGTAACCCATCAATTGACATTGGTCATAGACATACCAATAAGTAGCCAACTCCACCTTCCTGCATTCTCAGCTAAGTACCTAAACACGAGGGAATAAATCACGTACTTACGTCCGTAAGCCATATAAAGCGACCCCAATTAGCTCGCAAGAGATATATTATGGTTCCAAAATATATAATTACTTATATAAAATATAGGGTCAAATTTTGGGAAGTGCATAATATTGTAAGTGGATGAAATAAAAAAATTAATTATAATATTTTAAAAGGAACTTCCTGTGTACTTAAGTTCGTTTCGTTCCATGAAGAATATTCTCCAAGGAATTTTTGTCCAAGTAGAGAACGAACGTGGATGAAGCGAAAGAAGTATGTAAGGATCGTAGCAAGTGGAAAGATGTGGTCTCTGCCTACCCCTCCGGGAAAGAGGCGTGATTATATGTATGTATGTAGAGTTTGATACCACGAAATTCATAATAATGGTGTTCCTCGTAGTTACTTATAGGAGTTCTTATTAAATTAAAATTAAATACGTTTCGGCATTTAACTAAAGAACAATAATTATTATTAGCGTACAGATTAAAAATATATCATATTCTAATAATTATCAATCCAAAATAATTGCTGTTACAATATTTTGACCCTATATATATTTTGTTTTGGGGGTAGTATCGATTCTCAAATCCCGGTTAGCGGATGGTGGTCAAGCATTAAAATATTAAGGGGGCTTTAATCCGCCATGATTGAATTTGCGTTTCCGCGGACCCCATGTGCTCAGCGCGGAGCTTTCGCGCTATCCACGCGGTGGTACCAACGATTCTCAAAGAGTATCGTCTGAACTATAAAATTATAAAATTTAGATTTTTCGATCATCATGCTGCAGTTTTAACGATGGTAAACATCGCTCCATAATAAAGAATCATACACATTTATAATGTGCTACCTGCCTTCAAATATTCGGAAATACAGTACTTAGTACAGTTTCGTATCTGGAGCAGCCCAAACTTGGTATCATTTCAGAGTTATTTCAGTTTTTTTTTTTCGAATTAGTGACCAATATGTAATGGTGTGATATATTTTTAGAATCAGCTTAAAACGCACTTTCATATGATATCACACACGGCTTCCACTGTCGCTACTCGATTTGTTAAAAAAAAACTCAGTGCGCGCGAATTCCAGACTGCTGCAAATCTGGATTTAGACTATCTAGGTGGACCCAAACAACATACCAAAAATGCAGCTTTACCGCAATTATTTCTGTTTCAGCCTTTTTATTTGTAAGATATGATGTACCTAAAAGTATTCTCAGCAAAATTGTGTTACTCCGGATTCTCGTAGTACCGCTCCACCGTATGGAATAAATCTACAGGCGGTATACAAAGCGTGCGTATCCCCGATAGCGAGTATCTAAAGCCTGGCGGAGGAGCGCGCGAAAATTAGCATTTTAATAAATACACACCCTTTGCAACGCACCGCACATAAATTGCCCGGATCTTTATAATCAAATTCAAACACATTATTCTTATTTTGAGTAAGGAACACCGGAAAATCGGATTTTTATTGGTCGCGCTTTCGTTTATCTAATGGACACAGCCCGGAGAATAAACTAACAATATTTTATTTGACTCTATTAATCTTTGAAGTTGATTTTTGAAGACAGAGGGCGTAGTGTAGGAGGTAAAGTCTATTTTATTTTTACTTGGCACTATAGGAATAACTACTTTACCAGCTGCAACAGTCCACTGCTAGACATGGTTCCATAATGCATTTCTTAGATTTTTATGTCTTATTTAGTTAATTATGACACCTAGAACTAATGTGTTGTTTAACCACAGGTTTAACGTAGATTTTTTGCCCAAAAAGACGTGTTTTCTGTTCCGATTTTACAACATAAATAATATCTAAAGGCACATAATGAAATAGACCGTATATATTGATGCATGTATAGACTATTAAGCTAAGCAAGTGGATCGCGGTCATCGTAATCTTGGATAAGGGCGGAGGTATAAATCAGCCGGGGTGACGTGCCGCCCCAGGCCTTACTTTATCTACTGTGTGCGGGTGACATAGCCACAGCGGCTGTATGTAACACTAGATGAGACTAGGGTGGGTATTTACTTCAATGCTGGATTGGTATATGGATAAAAAAGATAGAATATACCAGCTGCTGCTCTTCCCGGGAATACTGTAGTATCTTGGATAAGGGCGCGGGTATAAAACAGCCGGGGTGACGTGCCGCCGCCGCCTGACGATGACCTCTTATAGGGGGTTCTTCTTTTGGGGGGCAAGTAGTGACGAGTCTTGGCTTTCTTGCTACGCTCAATCATTGATGATTCTTCTAGTGTAGCTAAGTTGCAGTTTCAGATCAGACTTAAGAAGCGGAACAAAGTCGACGGTGAACGTTTAGAAGACAGACTCTTCCATTATATCTAGATCTAGGTTTCCGATAATTGCCGCCGCCCGCCCCGGCCGAACACCTCTGACCCGCTCCCAACTTGCAGCCGATCGCAATATATTCATGTCCCAACTTTTGTCTTCCACCAACCACTGTTCTGGATATGTTCTAGTCGTTATAAGTCAAATTTTTAATTGGTGTCTAGCTAACTGAATATAAAAACAATTATTATGGTCAGTGTTGTCAGCTACTAATCGACACGGGAATAAAAAAAAAAGGTATTTTGTTAAATTTTACATGGGCAATCAAATTATACTCAATTTGTTTAAATAGAACAAAATTTTATCATTTCGTTTCCAAACGATTGCTTAAATCTTTATAATAAAACGCTTTACTAAGGATAAATAATTTTAATCTGTTCGGAATTATATTTTCCTTGCGTCTGCTGAAAAGATCTGCAACAGCTGCGTGGCTGATTTATGGAGTACACGAGCCTTAGCGTTACGCCAACAAAACTGGCCTTCGTTAAAAGCTGGAGGAGGATAATGCTGGACTGGAAGTGAAACAAAATATAATATACATGCTTTACTATACCGGGTGTAAGGGACAGGGATTGCTCAATCAGCGAAACTAAACAACCCAAGAAATTATTTTAGGAAATGAAAGAGAATTGACTTTCCCACCCAATTTTTATTTATTATTTCCTGAAAAAAAATTTCTTTGTGAAAGTTGTTCAGTTTCGTTGACTGAGCATGAGGAACCCCTACCTATCAATTTGCTGTCGTCCCTTGAATGTAGAGTTTACCACACTTTACGTGGAATAAATTGTTTAGCTGGACTTGTCCAGGTATGGCTGTGTTGAATTTTATCAGGATGGATTACCTAAATGCCTAACTGTATATTTTTTAATTTTTTTTACAGGCTTAAGCTGTACAGCGTCTCCTGATTTACTCTTTAGGCACTACCCCCCATCTTATCCTGTGGACGGCGTGGTCACATAAATAGTGTTCTAATTCCACGAGGCATCGGATACGACGCTACTTAGAAATTTTACACTTTATTTATAATTTGCAACATTATTAGGAAAATTCTTAACATTACAGAAGGTTTGATTTTTTCTAGCTTTTGGTCAATAATTCCCACACAACAACCTAACAGTAAATAATTTTCCGATTTATATGTGACCTCGACTACCGAAGACTAGCTTATGCCCAAAATTAAATATTATACAGTTAGGCATTTAGGTAATCCATCCTGATAAAATTCAACACAGCCATACCTGGACAAGTCCAGCTAAACAATTTATTCCACGTAAAGTGTGGTAAACTCTACATTCAAGGGACGACAGCAAATTGATAGGTAGGGGTTCCTCATGCTCAGTCAACGAAACTGAACAACTTTCACAAAGAAATTTTTTTCAGGAAATAATAAATAAAAATTGGGTGGGAAAGTCAATTCTCTTTCATTTCCTAAAATAATTTCTTGGGTTGTTTAGTTTCGCTGATTGAGCAATCCCTGTCCCTTACACCCGGTATAGTAAAAGCATGTATATTATATTTTGTTTCACTTCCAGTCCAGCATTATCCTCCTCCAGCTTTTAACGAAGGCCAGTTTTGTTGGCGTAACGCTAAGGCTCGTGTACTCCATAAATCAGCCACGCAGCTGTTGCAGATCTTTTCAGCAGACGCAAGGAAAATATAATTCCGAACAGATTAAAATTATTTATCCTTAGTAAAGCGTTTTATTATAAAGATTTAAGCAATCGTTTGGAAACGAAATGATAAAATTTTGTTCTATTTAAACAAATTGAGTATAATTTGATTGCCCATGTAAAATTTAACAAAATACCTTTTTTTTTTATTCCCGTGTCGATTAGTAGCTGACAACACTGACCATAATAATTGTTTTTATATTCAGTTAGCTAGACACCAATTAAAAATTTGACTTATAACGACTAGAACATATCCAGAACAGTGGTTGGTGGAAGACAAAAGTTGGGACATGAATATATTGCGATCGGCTGCAAGTTGGGAGCGGGTCAGAGGTGTTCGGCCGGGGCGGGCGGGCGGCAATTATCGGAAACCTAGATCTAGATATAATGGAAGAGTCTGTCTTCTAAACGTTCACCGTCGACTTTGTTCCGCTTCTTAAGTCTGATCTGAAACTGCAACTTAGCTACACTAGAAGAATCATCAATGATTGAGCGTAGCAAGAAAGCCAAGACTCGTCACTACTTGCCCCCCCAAAAGAAGAACCCCCTATAAGAGGTCATCGTCAGGCGGCGGCGGCACGTCACCCCGGCTGTTTTATACCCGCGCCCTTATCCAAGATACTACAGTATTCCCGGGAAGAGCAGCAGCTGGTATATTCTATCTTTTTTATCCATATACCAATCCAGCATTGAAGTAAATACCCACCCTAGTCTCATCTAGTGTTACATACAGCCGCTGTGGCTATGTCACCCGCACACAGTAGATAAAGTAAGGCCTGGGGCGGCACGTCACCCCGGCTGATTTATATACCTCCGCCCTTATCCAAGATTACGATGACCGCGATCCACTTGCTTAGCTTAATAGTCTATACATGCATCAATATATACGGTCTATTTCATTATGTGCCTTTAGATATTATTTATGTTGTAAAATCGGAACAGAAAACACGTCTTTTTGGGCAAAAAATCTACGTTAAACCTGTGGTTAAACAACACATTAGTTCTAGGTGTCATAATTAACTAAATAAGACATAAAAATCTAAGAAATGCATTATGGAACCATGTCTAGCAGTGGACTGTTGCAGCTGGTAAAGTAGTTATTCCTATAGTGCCAAGTAAAAATAAAATAGACTTTACCTCCTACACTACGCCCTCTGTCTTCAAAAATCAACTTCAAAGATTAATAGAGTCAAATAAAATATTGTTAGTTTATTCTCCGGGCTGTGTCCATTAGATAAACGAAAGCGCGACCAATAAAAATCCGATTTTCCGGTGTTCCTTACTCAAAATAAGAATAATGTGTTTGAATTTGATTATAAAGATCCGGCAATTTATGTGCGGTGCGTTGCAAAGGGTGTGTATTTATTAAAATGCTAATTTTCGCGCGCTCCTCCGCCAGGCTTTAGATACTCGCTATCGGGGATACGCACGCTTTGTATACCGCCTGTAGATTTATTCCATACGGTGGAGCGGTACTACGAGAATCCGGAGTAACACAATTTTGCTGAGAATACTTTTAGGTACATCATATCTTACAAATAAAAAGGCTGAAACAGAAATAATTGCGGTAAAGCTGCATTTTTGGTATGTTGTTTGGGTCCACCTAGATAGTCTAAATCCAGATTTGCAGCAGTCTGGAATTCGCGCGCACTGAGTTTTTTTTTAACAAATCGAGTAGCGACAGTGGAAGCCGTGTGTGATATCATATGAAAGTGCGTTTTAAGCTGATTCTAAAAATATATCACACCATTACATATTGGTCACTAATTCGAAAAAAAAAAACTGAAATAACTCTGAAATGATACCAAGTTTGGGCTGCTCCAGATACGAAACTGTACTAAGTACTGTATTTCCGAATATTTGAAGGCAGGTAGCACATTATAAATGTGTATGATTCTTTATTATGGAGCGATGTTTACCATCGTTAAAACTGCAGCATGATGATCGAAAAATCTAAATTTTATAATTTTATAGTTCAGACGATACTCTTTGAGAATCGTTGGTACCACCGCGTGGATAGGCGCGAAAGCTCCGCGCTGAGCACATGGGGTCCGCGGAAACGCAAATTCAATCATGGCGGATTAAAGCCCCCTTAAAATATTTTAATGCTTGACCACCATCCGCTAACCGGGATTTGAGAATCGATACTACCCCCCAAAACAAAATATATATAGGGTCAAAATATTGTAACAGCAATTATTTTGGATTGATAATTATTAGAATATGATATATTTTTAATCTGTACGCTAATAATAATTATTGTTCTTTAGTTAAATGCCGAAACGTATTTAATTTTAATTTAATAAGAACTCCTATAAGTAACTACGAGGAACACCATTATTATGAATTTCGTGGTATCAAACTCTACATACATACATATAATCACGCCTCTTTCCCGGAGGGGTAGGCAGAGACCACATCTTTCCACTTGCTACGATCCTTACATACTTCTTTCGCTTCATCCACGTTCGTTCTCTACTTGGACAAAAATTCCTTGGAGAATATTCTTCATGGAACGAAACGAACTTAAGTACACAGGAAGTTCCTTTTAAAATATTATAATTAATTTTTTTATTTCATCCACTTACAATATTATGCACTTCCCCAAAATTTGACCCTATATTTTATATAAGTAATTATATATTTTGGAACCATAATATATCTCTTGCGAGCTAATTGGGGTCGCTTTATATGGCTTA
>JARACY010001513.1:0-56694 GCA_029255725.1 Scrobipalpa atriplicella
AGAGTGGACTTTCTACCTGCGTCTGTTTCCGAATGCATACAACCACTAACACTTCAAAGTTAGAGTTAACAGGCATCTTCTGGGTGAGCTCGCTCCATCGTCGACTCCGTCTCTGTTGCTTCCGACCTAGACTGGAGTCAAGAGCAACCCCATTTCTAATCAAAATAAAAACTCCATGGGACACCTCTATCTATAGGTACTCAACTACTCACAGAACAATACTAGTTTTACTGGAGTCGTAAACTGATCACCGGCAGTCCACAATCCGGTTCGATTCGAGTGACACACTCGTAAATAATCCGAGCACACACCGATGTAGTAATCCCCATAAATTCCCGACTCGAATTGGAATAGACCGTCTAGATAACGGCAAAGTGCACTGTTTTAGCTCCAACCTAATTCAAATCTGTGAAAAAGTTTCAATTTATCAGATAGAGAAAAATACTGTAAAATCTGCTAAATGCCTGTAAATTTATTTATAGAACTGTGCTTATTTCAAGCACCAGATTCTCACGATAAAAGGTTAACACTTCATAATGAATTATTCTCTAAGTAAGTTATTAGGATTCAATCATCCTTTTTGTGGAGAGAAAACAAACTTTATTTTCAACTAGCTTTCCGGTCGTGGTCTCACCTGCAGCAAACGCGTTTTTCCAATGGAAATAAAGGATTTCCTGCGAATGAATGTAGCCTATGTCCTATTCTAGAACATAACCTATTATGTGTGCCGAGTTTCACCCTGATCTGTTCTGAGATTGAAGCGTGATTGAGTAACGACCATCTAAACATTCAAATATTCAAACACTCAAACTTTCACGTTTAAGTACCTATAATATCAGAAGGAGTCGACCGACTCGATACCCATACAAGAATTAGAAGAAGAAGTACCTACTGAGGAATAGAATGGTAGGATTACTCATCATCTTATGAAAAGATCCTACTTATTGAAATTAAAATCGTCTTGTATCCTACAAGGTACTTTATACTATTTCATCTATTACCTATTAGAACTTTTTAATAATTCCTGTATAAATTTAATGTATTTATTGGAAATACCTACACACAATGAAATGCCAAATGATTGTTGAATGCGGTTTGATAACTATTTCATAGCTTTACATAATATTAGTTTCCGATTTTATAGTGCATTGTTTAGTTTTGGTAAATAATTAGCGAATTAACCCTAGGTTAAGATAATATTGATTAATCGCTTTTGAGTTATTTAATATCACAGTATTTTGTTAGTTATGTGGTACATTTTTGTACTGCTGCAATGCAATTTTTTTGATGATCATGTTAAAATATTGACTATAACTATACTCACTGAAAAAAGACTTGGTTAAGTTGATCAATGTACTTGTTTACATACGAGCACATCAAGTAATACCTTGGACGAAACAACCTCAGTAATACCTATGATTGAGACAATTAAGTTAATGTTAAGATCAATTACTTATTCTGTTGATTGATATTATAAGGAACTTGGTAGTGGTTATCAAGTAATTGGATTAATTTTTAGATACATAGAGAGAACAAGTATTTTTTTCAGTGATTCTATGATAGAAATCAAAATGTTTAAGTTTTGGATATACTTACATAAGCAATATGAGGATGCCTTCAGCAACAAGTGTATACATTTTTGAGATAACTGGTTATTCGAGATGATTTAGGTAAGTTTTTTATTTCTAAATATTTATACTATACCATACTCAATTTTGGTTATTGGTCACTATTAAAAAGTCACACCAACGTAGGACACACTCACACAAATACTTCGAATTTACACACAACCCCCGTCCACCATTTCAATACGATGTGACGATTACAATAGTATCAGTAATCTGACCCATTGTGCGAATCGATCGCGCTGTAATATGCGATGGGATGAAAATAGCTCACAGATGGCACCACAGATTACTTTAAATTACATATTGTCGCTATTGTGGGGCCTAGTAACACAGATTTTGGGTAGGCTAGATATCGCATCCCCTCCGTATAAACGTGCCTATAAAGTTTGTGTCTATAATGCATAAATGTGATAATCAAGATTATGATAAAATTATTTGGAACATTTATTGCATCTAATCATGGTGAATACTGAGCTATATATAGACGTGATGTCCTATGACCAAATTATATTAAGTACTACCTTCCCTTATACTGCGGTAGGTACCATAGGAAGAGTTATCTGGCAGTTTATACTCGAAGAAGTTGTAGATATACCTCGTCTCATCTTATCTCCCTAGCCTTTTCCCGGATTTCACGGGATCGGCTACATAATCTAGGGGATTGAACGAGGGTACGGGTTTTTAGTTTACACAGAGCGACTGCCGTCTGACCTCCGCAACCCAGAAAGGAAACCAGACCCAATCCTAGATTAGGCTTTTGCCAGATTAGTGGCCAACCCAGCTGTCAGAGTTATCAAGCTGCTTAGCAATGACCTCCGTCCGACATAGCTTAACGACTACCTAATATCTGTATACCTAAACTATAGGTATTGAAAAAACATTTTTTTAAACTGATAACTAATGAACTTGCGGTATCTTGCTGATTGAATCTGACTAGTAAAACGGGAAAGTAAAGGTGACTTGGTGTTAATTTTTCGATTTGAGGTCAGATATCGCTTTGGGTGGTCTTTTAATTGGGATTTTAATCGTCCACGTTCACAAATAGAGTCGTGAAGTTATTTTTATCAGCCATCGTTTCAAGGTGCTTTTAAAATTCTGATTCAAAATGGAGAAGTCAAAACTGGATTTTAATATTACCTAAATCTTTAAACATAAGGTATGTTCCTAAAATTAATAATGAGTTGCATATACACTTAGAGCAGCACACGGCCTTCTATTAGACGTAAACATATAGGTACGTACGTACGCATGTTGCAAATTTAAATAGTTTTAAACTTATACGAGCACCTGTCGCTACTCTATAAAGCTGTAAAAATGCGGATTTGCACAAGAGTAACGTAACGTTATACGTACATGTATGGAAGTACTTGCTATCGAAAAACATGGTATAATTACATAAACATAATACCTAACTAGAATAACAATGTAAAATAAATTTTCCCTGATTATCATTCATTCTAGCTAGAGCTATCATTATTAAGATCCGAAGTCATGTTCTCCGGCATTTAATAAACCATTAAAGAGTCGCAATTGCCTTTAGCTTTGACATAAGACACAATTATGTTTCGTTTCTTCCCTTCGACAATGGGCCGTGCTCATTCATCTCGATAAATCATTTTGATCGATAACGAATCAGCTCACGTGTAAAACGGATGCATTGTTACTCCATGTCCTTATTATTTTGTGGGGCGAGGCAGGAGATGTTGGCGGGTTGTACCGGGAGCTTGTGATGTGATGTAGAGTGGGCCCTTTGCCGAACAAACTATTAGGTATGCCGACAAAAAACTGTTAGTAAAACTCATGTAAAACTAACCTGGTTCCAGCGGAATCATAAAAAACAAAATAATTATCTTATAAAACAATCAGTTGTTTAAAAAAATACTTAATTCAGAATGATTAGTCCTGAAAAAACTAATTTTAGATAACAGCACACGTTTTATTTCTACGATAGAACTTTTTTTTTTAAGTTAATATGCTTAACATTTCTAAATTATCATCCGAAGATCATCGCCAAAAAATTATATTCTTAGCAAGTCAAGTGAAAAACCATGATTTAATAAGAATCAGACTTGAACATTTAGGGTACCCTGAGTTTTATCGCGATAATAATACGAATTTCCGCGTTCGGCTATTTGCATAAAAGCATTTGAACCGTGAGACATTTTCTAATAAACCGTTCAATCGCTCCCGCTCGTCCACCCCGACCCATCCACAAAACCCGCTCATTCGGAAGAGGGCTTTGTAATTCCACCGTCCCATTTTAAACTTATAATAATAAACGAATTCCTATTATTTAATTGTTATTTTTGTAAGAGATTTTCTGAAGCACTGTACCGTTATTAATTTGTTGTTTCGTAAATATTTTTCTGTGAAGCGTTGGCTGTGGTGCCTTTAGGTTTGTTATTTTATTGTGTTCTATATTTTTCGCTGTTATAGTTGCTGTTTTAGGTTTGTTGTCGATTACAATGTTTAAGCCCTTAATGTATTATCTAAAAATACACATGGTAAGGTGTGCTACAACAACTCTTTGAATGACGAAAGATTTTACATCCTTCGTAACGGAAACATTGGCTTCTTAGAACAGGCTAAGGTAGCACATTTAAAAATGTTCCATTTCTTATAATTAGTAATAGGGCATAATAAATGCATTTGAATGAGTACTGCAACTTTTTGCCAGTCACCAGTCAACGACCTTTAGTAATATTTTTGTTCTACTTTATGACATTTTTACCTACGTGTCAATAACACTCGTAAGCTTATTGTTTGACCTGCTTTTGCAGAAGCGACAGATCTGAGGAAATATTGTATCAGGGGAAATCATTCATTTGACGTGTTTGAGCTCTTCTCATATTGTATATGTGTAACTTTATCTACAAGAAGACGGTGTTAAAAGACATTTTATGAACTAGACTCCGTAAAGTTACTTACAGCAGCAGCAGCTTGCTGTCTTCCGTATGTGTATCACCAACTACGGCACAGTCACCAATGACCTACAACTAGGGTTACGGTATCGACATGAATGTATCGATACCAATATCGGATCAAAAGTATCGATACCGGTATCGGCATCGGGATAAAAGTATCGAGTACCTTTTTTACCTTTATCCATTGAACCGTTCTTCTTTTTGTTACAAAATTACTGGTAATAAACGTGGAAAATATTATTATTATTGTTTACTTTGAAACGTTCTCCCTTTTTAGACAATAACACTCGTAAGCTAACATACAGTATGCAAACGTAGATATTTGTTGCTTTGTGCTAAGTAATCGGTTGTATCTTCATGTTTTTTTAATAGAAGTTCTGATTTCAACAAAAGCATCGAGTACGAGTAAAAGTTATATCGATTCTTACTGAGTATCGCATCAAAAGTATCGAGTCTGAAAATACTTTGTATCAAAACAAAAGTATCGATACCTGAGTAGTATCGATCCTTGTTTTGTATCCCTACCTACGACCTAGAGACAATAAAGTGGGAAGTGTACTATCTACAGTTGTATAATCTTCTTTGCCACATGTGCGTGAGTACCAAGCATAAAGACCAAGCGTGAACATTTAGCCGCCATTACACGATCGTAACTCACGTGCGGAATTTACTGTATAGATGCGTGAACTCTGATAAATGGTGACTCGGCAAAAATAGGAATATTGTTCTGTATTTGGGGAAACGAATGCGCTATTTGACAGGTATTTTTTGTTTGCCTATTTTTTTTATGCTTGGCTTCTGGTATGCGTTTGTTTGCTGAAATGATATTTATTTCAATGAATAGTTTAGATAGTGACACAGGTCACTGAGCACCTGTTTCTATTTGTGAAACTAACAGGACAGTATTATCCTGTGGGACTATCAGGAATATGTGGAACTGATCTATAGCCCATAGTCGCTCAATATGCTATAAAGAGAGATATTGGGTTTGAAATGTCGTGCCAGGAATAAGATCTGTAACGATTAAAATTTGCCAAAGAACCGGCTACCTATTTGTTTACCATTACTTTTAAATTATCTAGTTAAAATAGTAGGCTGTGGTTGGTGATGCAGACAAGTTCTCGAATGGAGGCCACGTTTTGGTAAAGTAGAGTGGACCTCCTGCCAGATGAAGCAAACATCTAGGTTAGGTACTAAAGATCTTGGAAAAGGTAATCAATCGATCAGTCAATCAATATTTATTTGCTAAAGCCGTGTCAAAGGTCCAGTAATTGACTGAAAAATGGTACCTATGGTAACAATGATGGTGAACACACAAGAGAAAATTCTTTAAAAAAGTGTTTAAAGTCAATCGTGCCTTCAATATCAAAACAAAACCCAGCAAAAACAGACAGTTGTTTCGCTGTCTGAAAAAAATGTGCTGTTTATTTATGTGACAGGCTATTTTCATGTGGTGCGTGTAGCTTTTGCAGGCGAGTTTATTGCGTGGTGACGTTCGATTTGCGAACCGCGGTTTGGATGGTTTGTTTTCCTGTGTAGTTTTTAACCAAATTGAAAAGAGGAAGAGGTCGATTCATTACATTTCATCGTTATGTGTATTTTATGTATACTCTGATTACTTAAAGACTGACGTGGACTGGTATAGGAAATATTTTGTTTGTTTGAAAGAGCAAGTAAATATCTCAGATGGTCCAATAAAATTAGGCTACGATCTGATGATTAGGATTCTAAGAAAATTTTCAATTATATCAAAAACTTGTACAAAATTTCGACCGCGCAAGGTGAATACCTTGGTAGGCGTTTTTCGATAGTTTTTGATGATGTGTGACAAATGAGATGGAAAGAGAAAACATGGCCATAAATGCTTTATTTCAGGACTAAAAAGCTACTACTAAAACTACTGTACTATTGTTTAGTATACTCCGTATAAGCTGACTGTATTTCAACTGGATTACCTACCAGTAGCTTTTACTTGGACACTGATACTACGCCATTAGTAATTCTCGTTTTCAGCAAATATTGTGTGGATTGTAAATAGAGTCACATTCACATTTCAAAGTGGTTGCATTATTTTCATTTCTATACCTATTTCGTATTCCGTTTGCAGATTCTGTTGGATAATATTGTTTCATTATAATTTTATTACAATCATGACAACAAGATGGTTCTAATTGTATAATATTTATCTTTGATTTAACGTAAATCAGTGTGATGTCGGCTTGTCGAGTCATTTTATTAGGGTAGATGTTTTTAAAGTTAAAGTTAACATCCTTAAAATGTTTTATTTTTTTTCAAATTAAAAGTACTTTCTAGAATCTAGATTCTTCACAGAATATTTTTTCAAAAATTACATTCAAAATGAGATAAAGTATTTCTTATCCCACAGCTTGGCAATATACAAAATTCGAATAACATCCTAACATTGCAAAACAAAGAGATGACATGTTGAACGTGACAAAACAGAATGGAACAGTAAATAAGAAAGGATTCGACAAAGTAAGTTACCACAAAGTAAATGTCATCACAATAAAATACAAAGGAACTATCGGTGTAGTACCTAGTCCCGGGTTTGAGGCTTTAGTGGGTACAGTCACGGTGAAAAGTCCAAAAGACATTCTCAATGATAATATTGATAATATTAGGTACATACTTAAAGACCAGGCATTAAATATTATCTTGTTTGTTGTTACAGATGAACCCATGATATTATTCGACTAATTAAAAAAAAAAACATTATTACCTTTTTGTTCCCCTTGATGTCAAGTCGAATCATAACATTTTGGATCGAAAGTCGAAAGACCAAGGTTAAGAACACAGAAGAAGCAGAGGCATAAAGAGGTTTAAAAACTAAGGGTCGTATTTATAAAGCGATCTCAAGATTGAGAGCAATATTAAGTATGGATTTGACAGATCGTTTTGTACTGAAATGACATTTCTGATACAAACTCAAACTCGCTGTCACTCTTGAGAGCTGATTATAAATACGGGTCTAACAGTCAGGTTCTTCTAGATATTTTTTTTCGTTTATTGTGAACCTAAAATGAATTACTGTCTATCCATGGCATAGAGAAACAAAACTTAATAATTTAAATTTTTTATTTTTTCATAGATATGAATTTTTGATCGCGACTGTACTAACTTTACACACTTCGTTCTGATTTTCGTAAACTTGTGATAAACATATTTCTCCGCTGAGAGCCATGTGAGAACGCCAAGTGTGGTGTTAACCAAACACGGATGAAAATGTTTTATTTTTATACTAGCTCTCGAGTAAGTAAAAACTGACAAAATGAAAAATATCTGCACACAGGAATTCTTTCCAAAAAGATAAATAAATTAAGCTACTCCATCATAAAAATTGGTAGTCATTTTGAATGGGGAAATCAAAATTATTTAATGGGAAAATCAAAATTATTATTTTTTTCCTAAAAGATTTTCCTGGTGAAAGTTGTTGATTTGACAGCTTGTGCACCCAAACTTTCCGTTTCATTTGCTTTTTTGTTGGATACGAATTGTTACGAATCTTATATGGATGAGTACACAACCGTCCGAAATGGATTAATATAATATAATTCTATTCTACACGTGTACCTATTCATTAAATCTTGTTTATGCCGAATCGTGGCCATTATCTTTTATATTTCAGATTATAATTTATTACAGATCGTAATAAAGTTTCTTAGTATATTATTATATCCCATCAGATTATAAGTTTCACAATTAATAAAGTCCTGGCAATGGAATATGAAAGATCAGATAGATTTCTGCGAAATAATTATCAATTAGTTCTGCTCATATCAGAAGCATTCATAAGTAGGTTTACAACATAGGTAGGTATTACCCGCTGCAATAAAGGGGTTAAAATTTAGTTAAGTCGTGTTTTTACCGAATCGATAGCATTATATCTGAAATCACCGTGAACAACAACATCAGACATAATAATAGCTAAAATAGGCCATGAAGGGATAATCCGTAATAATATAACAACTCGAGTGTTTCTGTGCTTCGGAAAGCACGTTAAGCGTTTGGTCACGGATAATATCATTGGTGTTTTCAGAGGCCATTAGATGGCTTGAACACTTTGACAGCTCGGGTTGGCCACTAACCTGGCAAAAAGCTCTAGGATTGGGTCTGGTTTCCCTTCTGAGTTGCGGAGGTCAGATGGCAGTCGCTCTGTGTAAAAACCAGTACCCTCGTTTAATTCCCTAGATTAGGTGCCTAATCCCGTGAAATATGAGAAAGGAGATGATAAAGTTAAGCACTTATGCTTTTCATATTTCAATAAAGAATTTGAAGAATGGCTTACCTAATAAGAAAACTAATTTGTTCATTTCAAAGAAGATTATTTTAATGAAAATAATTCAGTTCCTTTTAAAACTGTACATCTTCTGTAACACCCTGTTATTGTATTGAAAGATAGAGTAGATCGAGTTGTGTAAACGCTCTCCATTACAATACAAACTCGATTTTCAAATTGCTTTGTTCGATGCTTTTACAGTGTACCGTTGAATTATGTTCCGAGGTATTGTAAGCTACCCGCACTTTACGAAGTGGTTGTGGTTGATATTTCTATATATTTTGTTGATAAAGTTGTTTATTCTGCGACCCTAACGTATTTAAAAAAAAATGGGAAAGTCGCATTTTATCAGAAATCAGTACTCCCGAAGAATATTTAGTAAAAATAAATTAAAATATTTTGAAATCATAGGGAGTATGTTTTAAAAGTTACCCTTACTGTAAGTTTTAATTATACATGACTGATAATGATTGCTGTACCAAATAACAACCCAGAACTATCAAGTTCTAAAGTCAAAGGAACAATTAAAACTAACGTAAGTCAATAAGTAGGTAATTGCGCAATTTGATCGAAGAAACTTAGATACACACTGGTGACGATTTTGTCGCAGACACAACTTAACTTATTTTAGTTTGGTCCTGTCACTTTCTAAAATTTAAATAAAATAGAGACAGAAATACAACCGCTGGTTAAAAATATAATCCTGTCAAAGTGACTATACTCGCCTTAAATAAGATGGCATGCTAGAGCGTAGTGTAGCTTCAGCGTTAAACGTCACTTTAAAAAAATTATAATTAGCTGCTGTATTTCCGTCTCTATTTTGTTCAAATTTTAGAAAGTGACAGGACCAAACTAAAATATGTTAAGTTGTGTCTGCAACAGAATCTCCAGAACTGAATATTTCGGATATAATATTGAATTATGAAAAAGATTCAAATGCGGCATACAATCTTTTGCACTTCTAAAGATTATGAGGCATGACATTCAATACCCTTCACAATATATTAACTGAGCTTTTAAAATTCAAAAACATGTTTCAAAACTTAATGAAATCCCTACTCGAGACAGTAACACGTTTTGTGTTTTAATTTAATTTAAATTGGACGTTTAGTAATGCACCCTTAAATCAAACATAGGGTCGGACCACCCTGTAGGTATTATATGGAGCACCACACCCTGTATAAAGGACAGGCTGTATAAGGGTGCATATCCCTCGAGCAATGAGCAATCGATGGGCAAATTAAACAACTGCCTTTCATCCTGTGAAAGTGTGCAAGGATGATTGTATTTATGGAAACGCTCTTTTGTTGGAAGGTTACTTAGATTACCTACTTTATTTATTTTTTCTTATCGAGTGAGTTTTTCGAGCCGAACAACGACCCGATGAACCCTGAGTCAGAGTTTTCAACCACCTAGTAGCCTCTGACATGGTTAGCATAACGATTACTATCAAATACAGCGATCGGGACCGTCGGTTTAACATGCCCATTGCTCACGACACGAATCGAACCCAACACCTCCGGGTCATTAGCCCATCGTGAGTCTAGTAGACTACGGAGGCAGTTACTTACTTTCAAGCTATAGTAAAACATGAGGTATTTTCCTACAGTAACTCTCTAAGGGCGTTCATCGTGAGAGTTTTTTCCGCAGGCGTAAAAATGGAAATGTAAGACATAAAAACTATATTTTGCATTCGTTGGGAGCCGTCTTATATCTCCACAAATATAAAAGAAAAGCAAATACTTATGATGAAACAGTGATCCATGCAAGTTCACAAAAACTCGCCACATCGGTCTTTACTGTCTTATTGGAAACCTTTCAAGGCATAACAAGACAAGGCCTAAATGCCACTATCACCTCTTGAAGTCATGTTAGGTATTTACAGAATAAAACTGAAAAAATATTTTTTCCTTTATCTTACGGTGTTTTAACAAGGGTATTTTTGTCTTTTTCATATTTTTTCTGTCAATTTATTACATGTCTCTATTGATTGTGATTTCGAGAACATCCAGTAATTGAGTCCTATATCAAATCAAAAATTGAAGTCTTACCGTTCCTTCTTTTTTATTCATTATCTCTTCCATTCCACCTATATCCATGTTTATGCATACGATACTCTCCCCTGTTTACTCGGCGTGAAGATGCTCCAGCGATCGGCTTATTTCGTACGGGTAATTACGTTACTTACGCCTTACACTGCTCTACGTGTTGCTGCCTCTTAGACTACAATCTTAAGCACGTATATGGGTTCTGTTTAAGCTCTCTGAGTGTAGAGATCTGATATAAGTAGGAAAGATTTTCTTGTATATTTATTGTGAGATAACATTTTGTTATACGCATGAACTAACAGCATAATTCCATTTAATATCGCTTTGATTTCTTTGAGTTCAGCTGTTTCCTTACTGGCCGTTTTCTTCAAAGATTTTGCTGCCTTAGAAATAGGATTTCATAAAATTACAATAAATAACAGACAAGGGTAAATAAAGTGTAGGTGTGTTACAATTTTAGTAATTTAGGTTAATTCCTTTTATTTAACCTTTTAGCATTCCAACTTCTGTTCCATTTAATCAGTTTAATTACTCTAAAACTCAAAACACAATAAAACCAAAATTCTCTTCAGGGAAGGGACCAACATTTCCTGTTAAATTAACTTTGGACTTCGTATTAAAATTTTTGACACGAATTTTGTCCTGGAAATTCCGGGATAAAATTCTTTCCTTATAATAATGTAGACACCCCTCAAAATGACTAAACACCAGGTATTATGGTAGGAAGTCCCTATAACATTAAAATTATGGTCTAAGTTACAAGAGATTATTCATGATCATGAGTTTTATAAATTAATTTCCTGAGATATTATGATATGAGTAGGTAATGAATGATGTTCAATCAGAATAGCATCACCATATTATCTTCCTGCGGATGTCGTAGAGCTGACTAGGGGAATATAGTTTGGGTGCGAAAAGCAGCGCGTCCTGTGGATACTTATACCATCTTCAACTGCGCTCACCAATCAGCCTGGTAAGCAATTAACCTCCAGTGAGTAACCTGCAGCTAATTAAGCAGTTATTAAGGCTTAAATGCTAATAAATCCGCTATAACGATACAAAATAAGTGGTTTTTGTCATTACAAAAAAATTCTGTAAAGTACTTAACATGGACTAGACATAACATAGGAAACTTACATAGACTTAACATAGGAAAAGATGCGCCGCATCTAACTCCTCCAACGGCGCACATAGTACCTCTTCCAAATTAAAAGACGCTGCAACAATCATCTGATCAACATGTCGTGGTCAATGTTGATGATTATGAACGTAAATTTCAACATGAGAAAATAAAATTTCTAAAATTTTGCGGTAGTCTTTGAGCGCTTTATTTATATCAAATGAATGAGTTAAATATTTCGAGAGGTACGATAATCACATTGGCATAATATTCCGGTGTATAATAACATGTTTTGCTTACAGGTGAATTAAAATGCATCCGCTACCTCCCGTCGCTTGACCCGCCAAATAATGAGGGTGTAATACAACGACGCCGATGGCATAATTTCACGCACCGACGACGTTTGCGCAGCTCAATAATAACTACCGTGTTTACACAAGGACTCTGTAGCTTAGCCGGTCTGTACACGACTCTAATAGTGAATTACACGAGGGATTTGGGGTCACATTGTGGATGAATAGAGATGACGGTATCTGTGATGATCGCCGATTGGGACGCATTCGTTGTGTTTACGATTTTATGAGAACCTACCTAGTACTTTTTCGCTAGAACTCATACATAACGATGATCAGTTTTGTAGCCTGACTAGAATATTCTATCAGACGGTCAGAATATGTTGTAAATGCGAAGTAACAAACCAATTCCTATGAAAACTTTGTAGGTACTTGTAAAGGTACTCAGTATGCGAGTGAAATAGTGAATTATACTAGTATTTTACCTCACGACTGCCGCTTTGCCATACTTGTAAGTGTAAAATGTACCAACACGCGCATTGTCTTAGTGTGCGTGAGTTCGGAATAGTAAACCTATGAAGTTATGCATACGAGTCTGTTCTGTAGGTATGCACAACAACAAGTATGGCCGAGCTGCAGTCATGAGATAAAAATACTATAAGTACCTACTTACCACGCGGGGTTACAAGATCAATTTGTAGAATGAACAGAAGGCTGTTATCTGTCATGTCTTTGGATAAAGACTAGCTTTTTTGTAGCGTACTTACTTCCTAACTTTTACATTTTAATCTAAAATAACTTCGTAAAAAAATATTGGTAAAAGCTTCTGCGAATGTTTTTACGTCACACTCTAGTAATAAGACGTGACAAACTAAAAATCTCATCACACGTCGCTCCTTTCACGCTAAAATTATCAGGAAAAAGTGCCATCACGCCAAACCAACGGGAAATCATCAATCACTTTCGGAGGCATAGACGTAGGGAATTCCTTTTGGGGAGTGTATCGTCGTATCCTGATGACGTCACGATAACATTGATGTTCTGTCGTCAGGGGCGAAATGTATTCGGAAGTTGTTAGGGCTTTTGTTGTCTTGATGATGTGGTATTGTTGAAAAATGTGATTTCATGATAAGTACTTACCAAATTTTGACAAAACTAGGCATTTTAGCGTGAGAAAGTAACACACATTTATTTATCTGAAAAGTAAAAACATATTACTTATAGTTAGCGTGCTATTATTCACGATAAAAGTTTGCCTATTTTACTAAATAAAGAAGAACACAATATTTCGCATTCAGAAAAACAAGTTCTAATGTTATGTTTATGTATGATAAGAAAGAAAGAAAATAAAACTTTTATTTATAGTACCAGTTATCACAATTTAATAACTTTTAATCATAGTAATTGTGTTAATAAATTATGAATATGACAAATAGGATTCCTAAATCTTTTATTATCTGTCAAAAACATGCTCGATTCAAATTAATTTGAGTATAGGAATGTACTTGTCGGGATCTATTAGTTTGTTGTTTGCGTCTGATTTGAAATTCTAAATGCCATCCCAAAGAGGGGGCTGTCGCTATCCAGAAATAGATTCTATCGTAATTCCAAATTGAAATATATTTTAAATTCAGAATATTCATGGCATTGTGCTAAAATATGACATCGTGGATGCTGCTGTCGTTGTTGTATCAGTAATTTTATTGTAGCAAAATATTTTTAAGTATAAATTTTATTTATATTGGATAAGTATACTTTATGAAGTTATAAATATTTTCGCTTTAAGATTTTTTATTCAAGCTCTTGGTTTACAATTTATTGTATGTTGATGTTCACAGATTAGGTATATTTCATAAGCCTTTGTTGCCTGATAACAAAATAGAAATAATAAAACAACTAAACAAAGTCGTTACATTGCCTGAAATAATCCCAAGTGAATGAATCTTGAAAATTTCAAAGACATAAAACGTGTCCAATACTTTTGGTTTCTAAACCAAATAACTTTTTTACAAAAAGTAAGGACAATGAAAATACTGACAAAACCATCGATCAAATCGGAAATTTCTCATTATAATATGCATTTAATAGGGCGAGTGCACAAGGGGGGCCGCTAGTGACAAATGACAAAGATCGTTTATCTTCCTAACTGTCAACCGAGCCAATCAGCGTGTGTGAAGTATCCCCTTAAATTTCACAAACCCCCTTTACCGTACACAATATGGACGGTTAGTTCTAAACACATGTACCAGTCGTCAAATCGACCGCAAATGTATGTTTGTAGTCGCTTAAAACTAACTTGCGGCTTTTACTATGCAATCTTCTGTCGAGCTAAAAGAAGTAACTATTTTATCGACCGCAAAATTAGGTTTGTCATCGCTAGTCAAAACGTCCAATTCTAAATGGCCGGCAAATATAGCTGAAGTACTTATTTAGCGTGGTTCAGATGAAAATGGGAACTCAGTGAAAGGTTGCCATGGCGACTTCTGCCGGTTAGCCGATCGGTAATCATGACATCAATCAGTTTTGAATTCGAAATGTGATATCGGCAAGGGTTTAAACTGATGATGGCTCAAGGAAAATTGGTGTTTGGAAACTATCAAATCCTCACATAATTCAACCGTCATTTACCTTTACAATTTGGGGATCAAGTTGGTTAGAAAATATTTTCTCTCACTATAATTTAGCTGACGTGAACGTGTTTGACTTCAAAGCCAAATGTAAAGCTTCACTAAACGATGACGTTCCAAATCATCCTAATAATAACGAAATCTGAATCTTTCATTAAGAATTGGGACTGAAAGGAAAATAATACTGTATTATTGTAGGACTAACCAATAAAACTCAATCAGAATACGAGAGAGTTCAATAACCGGAAAAGAAAACTTGAAAAAAAAAATAGATTCGTTTGGTACTAAGTAGGCTACAAAACGGCAAGGATGTAAGAAAAAAGTCTGAAAAGACTAATAAAGGATGTTTTTTTTTTAAAAAAAAACCCTTTTCTCTTATCGATTTTGGTCAAGCAAAATACTGTTTTCTACCTAAGAAATGTTTGGAAAACTGACTTCTTGGTCTCTTTGAACAGTAAATAAGAAAAGTAGATTACTTTGAATGCTAGGTCACGTTATAGTTTCTATTCATAGGAAGTGATGTTAAGGGGAGATAATAAACCGTATTATAAATGGAATTGGTGTCAATTTTCTGCATGAAAAGACGAGGATCTCTCGATTGCAGGAGGGGTTTAGGGATGAGTTTAATCCATCACTCTTCCCCTTAAGAATTTTGTGACAGTATCAAAGTTTACACATTGCATTGTGTAAAGAGATAAAAGAAAATAGAGTCCATTGGAATAATACCTAATATGAAAAAGGTAAACTAAAATGAATGTAAAATTGATTTAAAGCCAAATATGTGATTTTAAACTGATTATATAAAACCAGTATTAACCGTTCCACTTGCAGGTATAATTAAGCATTTAATTAATACTTTTTTTTTAATGAAATACTTTCCTGTGGTATAACATAGCGATTGGTACTCCTTGAGTACTATTTTTAGTAGGTCCAATATTATATCGATATAATTTTAAAATTGCTTTCGAAGTTTTATAAAACTGACTTTTTGTTAGTTGACCTAGAATAGAATAAAAAATAGGCAAAATGATCAAATAATATAAAGGAATCATCGGAATATCTAATCGGAATATAAATATTACAAGAGGTACTCCAACATTTCCCTGGGTAAATTCATTAATATTTGTTTTGCCTGGCTCATTGGTGGTTCCCGGGGAAATTAATTGGCTGATTGGTATTCAAAGCCGAACTCCCCGAAGGGCATAGGGCGCGGAAAAACTCCTAGTTAGAGACTTATCTTATTGTAGACTTATTCTGAATATTGATTCAGAGGTGATTATTAACGAGAACAAGCAGTGTTTCCGGAAAATTTTGTTCTTTGGTGGACCATTTACCTACGCCTTAGATAATGTGAACATCATTTGCAGTAATTTTTGATCGTCATGCGTCATGATCATGAGATAGAAGCTGTCATTGAAAATAGAGCATATTGATGAATTGATTGATGATTGACTGTACTACATATGTATACTCTACAGTCTTGTCTTGGTAATAATAAGTTTAAGTTGATGGGTTGACAAGATAATAGTGGATTCATAGCCTCGTCTGTTGCAAAGTTTTTGGGGCAAAAAGAGACGACTTACGTTTATTGAATTACCCCAAAGCATAATACAATAACTAAATTCGATACTAGGTTTTCATAGTTTGCCTGAGGGCTTTCATAATAATGCCTTTTTTCAGTCAGATATGATTGTATACATCTGACTACCTAGTAGCTCGAGTAAGCAACTTCCTTAAAATATTGAATGAGTTTGCGAAGGCCAAGCGAGGGCATCATTTCCTTGAAAGCTCCGAAGTAATAATTCAAAGTAGCAATGAACAAGATAAATAAATTCCCGAAACGATAAACTTACAAGTTAAGGCCTTTTTATAGGCTATCATAAAGGCATTAACAGACGGGCGATTCCCATCGCGAGAGTGTTAAAAGGAGGAAATTTTCAAATATGTTTCGTATTTTACGTATTTCATGTAATAAAGTCTTGCGGAATAGCGTCTTCCAGACGGTCCAAGATGTAGGAGTATGGTTGGATTGGATGTGCATTGGAATTGAATGGGATACATTTTTTCGCTACAAACTGACAAATTTACATTTTTAATCATAAAAGATTAATAGAATATATTGTATCCTATTCCTATTATGACGTTTATGTCTTCATAGATCTATCCCCTTTTGTGGTGATGATTTTAATTTTAGTGACTGTAATTACAACTTTGATTAAAACATTACAACTAAAGTACCATTTCTATTTTTTATTAAAGTTTTAAAATCTAGTCCAAGTCCCAAGTTAGTTGAACTCAAAATCAATACAAACAAAATAAATGAGGATCGACCTTGTGGTAAAACAATGTAAGAAAATGTAGTCTTGTCTTTGTATAAGACAAAATTGGAATAACATTTATTTGGGAATATTCTATATAGTTTATAGTATTGTATTCAACACGTGTAAGAGTGTCTGCGAGGATAATATTGAATTTGGAATAGAGAGAGGTGATAGGTGGAAAACGTGTTTTTATTCTGTTTCGGCATTAGACTTTCCGAGAAGATGCAAAGCCGGTTGTAAACTATAATGGGTTTGATGTAATGTTGGTTTTTTTAGTCCCAAGTTAGAGGCTTGTTTTCAGTTTGGGACCAAAACCTAAAAATGAAAATATTCCATATTTTCTCTTTGCAGAGATTCCTGCTGTAATTTGTGTTCAACAACTTTTGCTATCAGATTTAACAACAAAATTAACAAGTAGGTATATAACTAAAACTCGTTAAAAATTATATAAAATCTTTACACCGCAAAATCATTATTTAAACCCAAAATACTTTACAGAAATATTTGGGTTTGTATGTAATTATCTAAAATAGTTTTACTTGATTGTAAATGTAACGGGTATCCTGCAAAATATCAAGTGCAATGTCCAGGTAGTCAGGTAGGACCCCAAACCCTTCTGAGGTCCGTTACACGAAACTACAATCTACAAAATTACATGTTTAATTTGACGTACATTGCTCAACCGGCTAGCATTGCGATGACAGGAAATGAATTTGCTCTACGCAGTGTAAATCGAATTATACTCGTAATTTGTAAATTGCAGTTTTGTGAAGCGGGGCCCTGTTGGTCAGCATAAATAACACTACCCGCACATTCCCTCATGTAATGACTTCAGGGGTAGGTACAGGCTATTATGGGTCCGGGGGATCCCCTTACTGCTAATTCAGAGGTAGCATTAATTAAGCTAAAGGTCTACAAGATGGCTAAAGTTTTCAAACTATCAAGGGGGTCAACGTAATGGAGTATGGTATTAACATGCTTGCCATATCTGACTTAAAGCAAAAAAAGCTGTACCTATCTCTTTTGTTTTGCAGAATATTCAGGAGTATTTAATTGATGCAGTCGAAAGAATTTCTGTATTTCTGACGCATGTTTCTGTCACTGAATTTTTAATTGCAAAATTAAGTTAACAAACACGTTCGTACACAGGTTTTTCCAGAAACCGTATTTACGTTTGTGGAATTTTATTATTTTTGCAAAAAATACTTCAATAATAGCTTCGAATATTCCTTACTCCGTGCCAATTAAGTTAAAATTTAATTAAAATAATACAAAACTGAATATGTTTAAATTTAACATGTTGCATAACAATTCGATTCATGACAAGTGTTTATCCGCATTGTTTTTTCGTGAAAATAAGATACTTTCCCGCGAAATTTTAATGGTGATGGTTTCCCTTTATGCATTTTTTAGGTGAGTAGGTAAATAGATGACTACCACATCAAATATTTCTTCGTGACTCCATCTAGTACCATCTTTACACCACATCTGCCACTGTGAGCCATTATGCCTGGATCAAATGGGCTATTCTGCCTCGGGAGACCGCATTAAACAAAATTTTATTTTCGCATTACTAATAAAACTTTCTCGAGACATCTCGTGTTGATTATTAAACGAGATATGGAAGAATTGCGAATTCCATTTTGTGGTAATGGAAAAATGAATGTGGCAAAGTCAACGCGTGCGTGTATGGATGAGTACTGATATAAATAAATTGAAATAATTTTGAATATGTGACTGATCAGCATCGCTTCTAAAACTAGCTGTATGAAAATGTAATTGATTTATCTATAGATACTTAGATTTGCTCCAAATAATATTTCATGAAACATTTTGATTAAAAAACAAAATGTCATCTTCATTGCTTAAAAGTTTAAGGGGTTTAAGGTGTTTGAAATATTTTCTTGTTGATGACCTGTCCCTCACAGTCACAGAATAAATTAAATTAAATTAAATTAAATTCAAATTAAATTCATTTATTGATCAGACAACATTGGTCCATTAGTTAGTAAGTTTTTAAGTTTTTGAAAATTATTAATTGCCAATCACGGAGAACTCTTCAGAAATTTAATATGATCTAATTAAATAATCTGCTATCATCACATCAAGCATTATTATAATAGATCTTCAACTTCAAGAAGAAATAAAAATGAAGTGCTCGCAAGTCACAACTAATGTAACAGAAACACATTAGTAAATTTTGGTCTAAGTTTGAAAAAGGTCCACATGTACTTTGTTGTGTCAATTCCCTCGAACAGGGGTAAATAAAGCATCTCGGATGTGTAAAAGTGGTCCAGTAAAGTTAGATTACGGTCGTGGAGCTGTCTCTAGAGGACACTTGGCTTTTTACACAAGAGAGTTTATATTCGACGACGCGATGGTAGGAACACTTTTTCCGTATAAATAACTTATTACCTTTCTACTTGATTTTTTTTCGTGCTTGCGTTTCGGGTACTAGTTTTTTTTTTTTAAATGTTCATGTGAACAGGCTTCGAAAAGTAACTTTATAACAAGAAAGTGAGCATGACCTATGGACCTCTAAATGATAACGTATTTTATACCTAGAAATGTTATTGAGTATTTTTCGAAGCATGCTATGTCAATAAGAAATAAATGTGAGTAAGTATTTTCATGGCACGATAAATAGTCTGTCAGATGAAATATTGTCCAATAAGAAATACTTAGAAGACAACTTATTATTTTATTACTACTGTACTAATAGTAATATACCAGTGTAATTTATATTAGTTAGGCAAACAGGTTTATAAAACAAGATTATATTTTGCTGCGTTTTGTTAACATAACTTTTAACTTCTTTTGTGTCACGATTTTTACTGAAGCACAAAACGATTGGCAGTAAGGGCACCATTTAAAAAGTTCATTAGTATGGAGAGGCCGACTTGCCAATTTTGGAGGAATTAAGGAACTTTGTTGTCAAGGGGTGAACCCTGGGGAACTTGTTAATTTGCGCAAGAAGGCATTTCTAAGCTTTTTTAAATTAGTTGGAAGAGTATTAATAATTTCCAACATAAACATGAAAGTATTAAAGTATACTGCATAGGTGCAGTATTATGATATGGTACGTAATCACCGCCGAGCGGTTCACCGCGGAGCACTAGCGTCGAAATAGCGTGTTTCGAGATCAGTCAAGATTCCGTGCGTCGAGATAGAGTGTTTCGATATCAGTCGAGATTCCGAGCGTCGAGATTGCGTGCGTCGAGATTTCGTATTGGACTCAGCCAGCACTGAGTCTACATGCGTATACCTGTAGATTCTTCTTCTTCTTTCGTTTCGGCAAGAACAAGGGCTGGATCTTGTTGTCAGCTAAAACAATCAACTGCCTTCGTACCTACTGCTTCCAAATCTGGAGGTCGTGTTTCGTTTGGTTTCGTTGGTTCCAAGGTCTCGAAAAACCAACTCGATAAAAGTAAAAACCTTAAAGCAATAAACCTTGTACTATCGCAGGCACATTATTCAAGGCGGTTCGCAGTCCAGGCGATGACTGCCTCTGAGAGATGTACCTTGCTGCAAGATGGACATTTTCATCGCGGTTATAAACGACTTGGGGTTTAGAATTAATTGCCTTTGCAGGTCACAGTCGAGTTTTGTTTATAAAGCCTAATAGCTTTATATTTTGAGTTCCGTTTGTATGTTTCATAACAAAAAAAAAATTAAAGACAGAATTTTAATTATCCTGTACTAAAAAGTTTATTATCTGGATAATAAATGACGCCAAGGAATATTAAAGGGTACCCTACATGTACAAAAAAAAATCTTTCGTGTTTTTAGGGCTTCCAAATCGATTCTTCTCGATCTGTAGATTAGACCCACTGTTTTAACAACTATCAATATAACATAAAAACCAACTTTGGTGGTGTGAGACGTTCTTTTACAGCTAATGGTCATGTGGCTGGCTGGTTTCATTTGTATTTCTGAATAGAGAAGATTGTCCTTAATCCTACCTGATTTGGTATCGCGCGCAGTACTTAACAGCATTTTTTTAAGAGGGATAAAAGACCGAACCACAGTTTAAGAAAATAAAACAGTTAAAGGTCTTCATTCAAACAGTATTGGATTCGGTTTGGGCACTGCTACTTACTTGCCGTATGTTTGAAAAGTAAAAAATTACAATTTCGCCTCGAGGCAGTCCTCAAAAACCAAAAACTATGGTATCTTTGCGAACTAAACCTTCACCTTTGTGAACAAAATTTAAGTTTGTTTATTTATTGTAAACTTTTTGTACACAATAAAGAATATATATAATATATATATCTTTGATCCGAACGAAGGATTTAATATAGGTACGATGAGATGAGATCTATCTTCTAGATAGTCCAACTTTAAACTAATGATGGTAATCAAAGTCAATACACTTATTTGAACAAACAAAGGACAAACAGACAAACAGAGGCAGCATTGCCATGTTGCCCTACTGCTCTTTGTACTTCCACTGCGTCCGTACTTAATTTACCAGTTTCTATTCAAGCAACGGAAACACGTTTAATCTCCTCTCTTGAACGGACACTAATTGAGCGTTAGAAAAGAACTCATTAATTAGTGAGAAAGGGAGAGTTTTCAATGACACAACACTTACACGTTTTCCAAGGAAATAAGTAAAAACGGTTTACGATGTTGCAGCTTATATACGCGTTTCGTGAAATGGTAATACGGAAATGTCTGTTTACGAATACTTTATGTATGATGTTTTAGGTGTGAAAATAAAAACTGTCAAAGGCAGCTTAGGCCACATCACACAGAAGATAAATAATACTCACAGAAGAGTAAAAGGCGTTGGGAGCTAGCGCAGCGATAATATACTTACCTACGCTGTTTTTAAATATACGTGCTGAGGAGAGACATCGGTTTATTTATCCTAGTAATGTTAAGCTTTCACGTGTTTATTTATTTGTGTTGTTGGACGTAAAATATGGACCACTATACAGGGTGTTAATTTAATTGCGTGCCATAGCTTAAGGGGTGTTTCAGTAACGTATAAGGAGCCCATAAAAAATACTAAAAAAATCCAACTCAAAAAATCAAATAACCAAAAGCTGGTATTTATTATGATTCCAAGAGCTGCGCCTACCTCTCGTGCTATAACCGAGCGCGCGCGAGTCGCTATCATTGGTCGATGCGACTCGCGCGTCGCGCGGTATTGGTTATAGCACGAGAGGTAGGCGCAGCTCCGGGAATCATCATAAATACGAGTACCTACTTATTTTGTTATTTTTTTTATTTTTTGAGTTGAATTTTTTTAAATATTTTTTATGGGATCCTTTAACGTTACTGAAACACCCCCTAAGCTTTGGTATGCAAATAAATTAATACCCTGTAGACAGACTAGTAAACCGCAGCATAACCGTAGCGTTATGCTACAGCTACAGTATACGTGCTACGGTGGTGTAGCAAGCAATTGCAATAAATTCAGTAATTACAATAAACGGCAAAAGTTTATACTTTTGACGGTAGGTGCTAAAACTAAACTTATTATTCCTAATTTCAAAGAATTTTATCGTCTGTCATAAACTAGTGGTTTGACTCGTTCATTTTTCTCTGGTCGTAAAACAGTTTGAGCAGCAAAGATTAAATTGAAGCAATAAAGTGGGAACTCAAAAACTGAACGCCTGTTTGCGATACGTAACCAAGTTTTAACTTGAAGAAGTTGATTGATTGAACTAAAAACGTGACAATATCAATAACAAACCATAATCATCAAAACATGTTAATAAAGAAACCAAAAATTTCGCACAGTAGGAATTTGAACCAACGACAATCAGAGAAAGTGCCGCTGCTCTAACCAACTTAGCTACAATGCTTTCATATACTCTGGTATAATAAGTAATTCCATTAAAATGTCTAGTTTAATTTTTGGTTTCTTTATAAATATTATGTTATAAAAAAAATATACATAACATAACCCATAATCATTGCTCATGTCATGTACCAATGACAATGTTTAGTCAAATATCTTAGATCTGATATTAAGGAGAGAGGAGAAAAATAAAAGATACTTAGGTAACCTCATTAGTGGAAGTACGTAGAAATTAATATATTTAGTGTTTGCAACCAGGGTGCTAACGACTGCAGTGGTCACATTTCGCATCATGCAGTTTTATACTTAAGACACAAACAGAAATCCTCCCGTAAAATTATGAGATTCCAATGTTTATTTTTAATCTCGAATCCCTCGCAGTCTGGCACGCAAAATGCAATTAGCCGTTACATCCCAACGGGAGCTTTCAGACCGTATGCACCACCCCCGTTTAGGCTGCATCATGCGATTTGCCGTGCTGCTGAAAGAGCAATATTCCACCACGCCCACTTCAATATCCGGCAGTTTTGCGACAGAAACACCCTGTACCTGCCAGTGGGTACAGAAACAAGAGATAATAGATGTGACATAGGTATTTAATGATATCGAAAAGTAATCCTCCAAAATAATCTAAAATAAAGATTTAAAAAATAGCAGATCATGGCCGCGGTATCTCAGTTGATGGGACAGTATTCCAAGGTCGCAGGTCAGGACAAATCCTATCCGTGGTTGAAATTTGATTTGTTATTTCTCACATTTTAAAACGTCAATGAACTTATAAAGGGCCGTTTTCGTCTTTGCGGGTATTGTCAGAATGAAAAGCGTAATTAAAGCGCTGCTTTCATGTCAGCATATCGCCTAGATTACAAAATTTATATAGTATTCCCAGTTTTTACAGTATGCTTGGGAAGAGAATCAGCTAGAACTTTCTATGTTTTTAGCCCCAGTCAAGCATGGAAGTTAAAATATAATTAGCTGTAATAAAGCAATTTCCATCTTCTTTTACCGTTGAGTTTGCTTATTGAATGTGTATAAGAACTTTGTACATGTCTCTGACGGACGTTTTTCTGCTTATTGAAAAGTTTATTGACGAGAAAATATCGGGGAAATGAAAGAGGTTTGGACACAGAAGGAATGTTAAGTCATATTTTCCCTTTTTGTCCTTCGAAATAAATTGGTATCATGTGTTTGACAGGTAGGTAAAGAAGGGAATTTAGACGAGAAGATATTTCTGGCACAGTTATAGATTTAATAAAGCTGTATTTCTTCATTCTTTAGTTTCTTAAAATAACGAAGTTATTTTTAAGGAAATACATATTTACAAAGCATAGCAGAAGACATATTATCTAAACTGAAACAAGAAACTTTTCTCATGCAATTGCAAGTATTCTTTCACAAATTGAACAACGTTATCTAGGCTCTACAGAAAAACATAATTCAGGTCACTCTAAAACAACAGCGCCGTCTAATAAATCTACATTTATAGCCCAAGTCCAAACCAATATGGGAAAATCGGTCGTAGAATGCAATATCCCTGAATATCCCTGATTTACATTCATAATCTCTGGAAACTGTATTGGCCACTATAAATCTATAAACACCCGCAGCTGTGACACTCGTTGCAGCTCTGTCGCCATTTTAGCAATAAATAACAGTATCGGTTGATTTGATTTGTAATCTGTGCATGGGCATGTTGAATATTAGAAATTTGTGGTAGATGTTCCCCGAAATGTATGAGTGCAATCTAAAATTATGACCGCTCTAAAGCTGTATGTTAGCTTAGCCTAAAACATGAGTTCCTGTGTAATTAGAAAATCAATTCTTGCAAATAGCTATCAAATGTAAAAGAATATATTTTGTCTCTGTGTAATCACATGAAACTTTCACAATTCAATGATACGACGTAGTTAATATACTTAAAGACTAAGATACGACTTCAATCACGATTTTTGATTTGTATAATATTAATAATCCCCGGCATTTAAATTTTTGTTTTTTATTTTTTACTTCTTCTTCTAAATATTGTGGTCATCTGAACCGGAGTTCAGTAAGGAAACTTATTAGCTAAGGTAGTGGACTATACCATCAAAGTCGTTCAATGCACAAATGAAAAAGTCAATAAAATCAAACGGTCAGTTTAAGAGCAAAAGTTTATATTTAGCTAACAAAAACCAGACTGGACCGCAGATTGCGAATCCATCAGCTATCGTATCGCGTTGCGGCCGGCGTCGCTTTGTTCGGCTTGGTATGAATTAATGAGTCGCTATCACCGATAGTAGTGTTTATTGACTGTTGTGGTTGGACTACCTAATAATCTATGCGATGTTTAGTAAAGCTAAACGTTAAAAAACGTTAAAAGCTGGACGTGAGTTGCACCAAGATCATCGAATCAAGAAAGACAATGGACGTCTTTCAGCTGAGACGATTGAATTAAACATTTTCATTGTATGCATCTTGAAATGTATATCTAGGTACAGTAGCTAGCACATTCATCCAAACTGAATCGCAAATCGAGAAACTATCAGCCATGGCGTCGTGCTGCGTCCAGTGTTCGGTGGCGTGAATTAATGAGCCGTTCGTCACCGATCGGATGTTTATTGACTGTTCTGGGGTCAGGATTTATGGTATCAAGTGGTTTTAATCGTAATAAATAGTGCACACAACATCAAAATTATGTGCCGAAACTTTACCACAGAGAGTCAAATAATGAGATAAAATTTTTAGCCACTTGTCACTGCGAAACATGACCCTCACAATCGGAGCAATTACTGTACTCGTCACGCCTGGCAGGCAAATTTACAGGTGATCTTATTAATTCAAAAAATGGCGTGTTGCTAACCTGTTCCGTCATCACACTGTGATACAAACCCAGGAGCATGAAAGCATCGTCAAATATTCCATATTCTAAAAACTCATTCAATATCTAACAAGCACGTGCTTCAAATCCATAATATTGGATGTGCCAATCACTATATAAAGAAGGAATGCCACATAATGTCCCAATTCACGTCGCTTTTGTGACCCGCTCTCTCGCCAGATTAAATTTCATTGAACATATTTTGTTACGGAAAAACTTTCCCCGAAGGGCTTGTCCGAAGGTGCCTGAGGTATTAATTGGGTTCTAGCCGTACCCTTGTATGCTTTAGTCGACAAAATCCTTCGCTAGTGTTGTATGCTATCGATAGAAATATTATAATTTGTTGGGACAAAAGTTGAAACTTTACTTTAGTTTTTGGAATTTGTTCTTTTCTCATCCCTTGTGTAGAAATGAATTTTATTGGATCAGCTTATGGAAACCTATTTCTTCTTTCATCCTAACTAGTGGAAAAAAGCATAGAGTATGGCGTGATGGTATGCTGGCATCATATTTCAATAGTATTTATTCCCTACTTGTAAACCTGCATAAAATGATCCACTAAAATTCATTTCTACACAAGGGAAGAGAAAAGAACAAATTCCAAAAACTAAAGTAAAGTTTTAACTTTAGTACCTCTCTCTCTTGTCGTGTGGGTTTTGAGTCCTATTCTCCATTAATTAACAAAAAATCATTCTCTTCCAATAAATTCCGGATTAAAGTACTTCCTGGTTTGTACCTAGGCATCGTGGCTTCCAGGACAAAATGGTATCAATTTGTTTAAAAATGCAGCCCACAAATCAAAGATCAAGTACAGGATGTTTAAATTATACGTACAATAACGTAGTATGTAATAGAATGTAGAATCTTTGTGACTTAAAAAACTTAGTATTCACTTTTTGAAATAGATATCGATACTATCAAAATCTCAGTATCGATACTCTGGCAGCTAAATTTGTAACACTGTCCGATTAATTTAGCCCGAAGCCTTGTTTTGGTGTAACTTTTTCGGGATTATCCTCAATATTTATGGCATACGAACACACATCACTGAGAGGAAAAGGAAAGGTTAATTTCTAAGGATCTAGTGAGTGAACCTAAATAAATGAAATCTCTTACTTAAGTAGGTTAATCAAGTAGGTAACAATATACCGAGATATTATGTTGAATGGAATTATACTGGGTGTAAAATAAAGACAGAACAAACTTTAGGGTGTGAACTTATCCATGAAACTGATCAACTTTCGTAAAGTAACAGGCCGAAAAAAAAATAGCGCAATGTCAAGAGCCATCGTTCAAACTCTAAACATTGGACAGCAATTTTTTATGTATTGAAAATAAGTGCTCCAGTTCTTTTAAGAAAATTCTACTATTTATTTTGAAAGGTGACTTTTTTACAGTGACTCAATGAATAGTAATGTAATAGATTGTCAACTAGATTGGATTTACGTTCATTTCAAACTTAATGGGTCCATTGTCACCAAACAAGACAAATTGATTGTCATTGTCACCAAATATAAAAGGCGCATAATTATTTCAAAGCACGAAACGGGAAGTACCTACCTACCTATTGAACGATAATTGAAAAATCTGTTTTTTTCGAAAAAGACCTAAGTATCTTTTTCCAGTAAGATTACACTATGTTTTCAAAATATCCCTAGGATTCACGAAGATTCGAATTATCAATCTTCCTACGACATATATATTTAAACAAACTATCAATTTTTATTTCATAGGAGTAAACCACGGAGTACAAATACGGTTTTTAGTACTACCCATCGATTTCAAACAGATCACTCCAATTGGACGAGATAACTAACAAAAGTGCACATTACGCTGATTGAAAACAAACAATCGTGGCTTCTGTCCGATACAAAGCAAAGGCCGAGTTTACAGAGCAAGTTGATCGGCAGACAGAGGAACTACAAGTGATTGTATCAGCACCAACCTATTGTACTGAGTACATTGCTATAATTCATAGTGTAACTCTGTTACTGCACACTACTATTTTGGCTAGGTATTATAGGAAAATAATTACCCGGAAGGTGTATTGATTCTTCTTTTCTGGACTGGGAGTGATAGAAAAATTTAGAATGTGCCAGCTGCATCTCCTCCCGGGCATGCTGTAAAAATCAGCTAAGGTATCTGAGGGTTTCAGTATTGTAATTTAGGCGATGGGTTAACAACCCGTCACTATAGCAATATGCAGATCTATCTGGAATTACCCTCAAAACTTGTCAGACGTGGCGGAACGACCTTTGTTTTGGTCGTTTTCGCTCTGCCTACCCCATTAGGGATACGTATATGTATGCATGTATGTATTTAGTGAGAATTGCATTATAAAGTAAAAAATACTAATTAAAAATTAGTAAATAGGTTATACCTATTAACTTTGTTTGAAGTCTTTTCTGACTTTAAAAGACAGACTGTAAAATGTACTCACAAGTCGGTCTAAATTATTTCGTAGCAATTGGCTACGAAATATGTTTAGGTACGGGTCTTGCTCGGCTCGGCTTAAATACTTAAAATTTTTGTTACTAATGGAACTATAGTTACATGTTTTTAAAGTTGACATAACCCGTGGTCTAATGGTCTGGCCCATGGGCTCCCATCCCATCCCATCTCCATCAGGAGGAAACACAAAGTTTATATTTGTTAATTTATCACTTTGTGAGACTTTCCCCAGTTTGGTTAGGATAATGCAGACTGAATCATCTGATTTTCTGGAAGAAAAAAAAGATTCCGTTCTTCCGAGGGAACGCTAAGCCTTCTCTCCCGGTCGCTGTGTAACATTACCCTACCCTAGCCTAGCCCTATTTTTTTTTAACCCTAATTAAGAAAAGAGAAGTAAAAGAATTTAAGTTAAGATTAAGAAAAGCTAAATGTTGAGAATTTAAAAGACGATTTTAGTAAATGTAAAGATGAAATTTAAGATACGAAAACTTTAATTAATATTCTTCAGTTGCAAGTAAATCACTTCAAAGAAATAATTTTTTACTACACTTAAACGCGACATTAATCGTAGATAGAGCACGGATCCATCAGACACGATTCCCAGAAGGCTGGACATGGACAAGGCTGAAGACACTGTAAATAGAAGAAAAGAAAGAACTTAAAGTAACAGAATTGGTTTCAATTTAATGAGATTAGTATTTGGCCAAATGAACGTCTAGTAGAATAATAGGACCTAAAGTTGCGAACCGCTGTTGTAACCCCTGAACTTTAATGACTCGAATGGTATAACCTACTTTGCCTAATGATAGATAATTAGATTAGAAAATACTAAACTTACGAAAGTGATGATGAAGATGAATAGAATAAAAATAATCCTAATACTTAGTAAACGTTCAACAATAAAGATTTTAGAGGGTGATGAAGACTAATAATCTTAGCATTCAAATATATTGTAAGAAATTTGCTGTTTCAAACAAAATAAAACTATAACAGCATTTTTGTGTTTTTGGTAAAGCCGGGGCACCGCCCTTTCCCGCCACCGTGCAGTGCTCCTCGTCAGCCAGACTCTGGACAGAGCTCCTCCAATATATTTAATCCTGATATGAGGGGAAAATAACTTTAATTCAAGTCAAAATGCAATATTTTTGTCAGTCAGTCTAGTCATACTTTACTAAGTATACAAAAGGACAAGAGGGTATATCCATCAAATCTAGGTTTGTTCCTGAACCTAGTGTATGGTTAGGTATTCCAAATGAAAACCTTTCACATTAATTCATTATTTAATTTGAGTATAATGTATTTCATTTTTGTATTTAATGATGTGGTAACTTTAGTTTTACTGTGATTTTAATATCAGGATTTCTTTTGAATTTACATTTACTGAGTTTAATGGAACATATGAATTCACGACATCTAGATTTACTTGTTTACTAGAATTGTGAATCTATGAAAATATATATTTGAAAACAAAAAACATTAATCTTCCATTACAAAGTCAGAAAGAATCTTTTTCAAAATAAAAGAAAATGAAAATATGAAGAGAATTTACTGCAAACAAAACATAGAATTTACTTTAAATTAAAGGTAAATATTTATTTTCAACCTTCTACTAAAAAGTAACATCAATTTTGTATTTTAAAATTGTCAAACCTAGTTTCTTTGAACTAAGTAATAAGAAATGGTGAATCGAACTGTACTTGTATAGTTTCCCATTCTTTATTTAGAGAAAACTATTAAGGCTTTGTCTTAGCTTGGCCTAGTAAGCTCAAATCCAACATCACTTTCATAAAAGTAACTCCTTTATTTATTACTTTTGACATTGCAAACTTTCTATGCAACTCCGTATAAAATGTAAAAGGCTGGTAATAAACATTTGTTTAAATTATATCAAAATAATAAAAAACTTTATACGAATAAAAGTTACGGAAATGTTACTCTCTAAATGCTTAAAATTTCCACTGCTTGGCATTTTAGTATGGCCTTGAATCTAAATATGACATTCATTCTAAATCCGTTAAAAATGTTAGTTAGATAACTATTACTTAAATGTCATTAATAAAATTACTAATGAGAAAATATTCATAAAATGGAATTAAATATTTCCTGAATTAGGTATAAAAAGATGTATCAAAAGATTATTAAACTTTGCATTCCTGAATTTTGAATAATATTTAATTGTAGGCAGAATATGTAGATGAACATTAAATACTAAATAAAAGTAGATATTACCTTTTCAAAACTGTAATTGTCACCCTTCTGGTTGGAACATCCACGTCTCGAAATCAAACTGGAACTGCAGTACCTAAATAATCTAAAATAATAAAATCCATGGACGATATTAAGACAGCCCAGATGGTGTAGTGGATAGGCCCGCGGCCCTCTGTGTAGGAGGTTCGAATCCCAACTCGTACCAATGTGTCTTTCGGCTTTCGAATTTCATATTTACGTTTATTCGCGCTTTTACGGTGAAGGAAAACATCGTGAGGAAACCTGCACATACCTGATATACTCGATGATCCGTCTAATTTCCAGATGATCCACCTAAGATTATTGATATCAATCTCCAAAACAATCTGGCCTAACTAATACTATTAACAAATTCACAATAATCTAAAATCACGCTTCAAATATCTGCAGGGTAAATCTAAGACAATGTATCAACAAATTCGAACTATTTTTGAAACTATTTCTTTATTTATTTATTTATTTATGAGCCTGTGGTGTCCCACTGCAGTGCAAAGGCCTCTCTCCCTTCTTATCAAACTATTTCTTACTAATAAAAATTGTACGATTTAAAATGGATGGATGACCGCTGATGGATGGGTGACCGCTTCTCACGTCTGACTCGAACTAGCTCAAAAGTAGTACAAAAGTTCCGCAACAAAATTAATAATTTCTGGATATCGACATGTCGTGCTACTACACCACTGAATTTGCTATGGAGGAATAAGTGCGACCACATTTTTTAATTAATCTCCGAACTTTTATTTTACATACCAGATTGAATGTAGGTCAACTTTTCGTTCCCATGACGTGGCATACCTGTGAAATATTAATGCGTAGGTACTTTCTACTAGGCAGTCACACAAATTTACACTAACCTTTTGAAATAACGTCATACCAAAACGTACCCTCCGACGCACAAAAACCTGAAACAGTCCTACTCTGCAAAATAACCAACAACTATATCGCAGTCCCGTGACCTAACGAGAACTATCCCGCGGAAGAAAGTGTAAATAATTTAAACGAAATCGAACTTACGATCTAGCTCACGCACTATGAGTACCGAAGGCTGCAACCAAATGCACCTACGAGGCAAAGCGCGCAACGTACTACCTACCGCTCCATACCCGCTCGTCGTGGTTATAACTACCTACCGTTCCGTACCCGCACGTCGTGATTATAACTACCTACCGTTCCGTACTTTTATTTTCGTTCAATAAAAAAATATTATTTCTTAAAAATAGGTACACTTAAATCACAGCTTCACACAGATACAATAGAATAAAACGTATGGAAAATTCCTGAAAATGTACACATAAAAATTATCGTAGGTATAACTCGCAATCCGAAGTAAAAATGTAGAATGTAGAAATGTACTCGGAGATAAGCTAAAACACATTAGGTACAATGATGTAGAACCAGAATATCACAGATTTTAACCAACATACTACAAGATTCTAACTTATGAAAAATGTGAATTTCATTTACGTAGTTACAATGATTAGGAAACAAATATGGCAGACACGGCTTAGTACCGACACTCAAACTCATACGCTTTTTCTTACGTTACGCGATTACAAAACTTTATATTGCACTGTTATATTCTGTATCTACGAAATATAAGGAAAGATCTGACCAGATAAATAGCTGCAGACACGATGGCACCACCAGCACCCGTCGCCTTTCCTGGAACCAAGAACCTCTTCAAAGTTGCGACCGTCGCTCCCGGCGCCTTTCCAAAAGTGACACAACCGCATGTTTTTTCCAAAGAAGCGTCTGTGTAAACCGACAAAATTACGATTACCACGGAATACTTGAAAATCGCTAATGAATCAAAACTTTTATAATTCGTCGAGTAATAACCAATGGTAGCAATTTGTAGTTACAAAAATCATGACTTAACCAATAGAATTTCACACCTGTCTCTGTCGCTCATAAGAGAACAAAAAGGGACGGCAACAATCTCAGCCAAGATTTTTCCAACACTACCCTCCACGAATCAATAGCATTGGCTCCCGGATTCGAACCTGAAGTTAGCCTAGGAGGCTAGCCCTAATAGTATTCTAATTTGAGAACAGATGGCGCTTTTCCCATTTATTACAAAATTAAGGATTTTACGTAAATTACATGAGAAATTAAGTCGAAAATTATGAAATTGGTTATTTTTTACTTCCCACTATTTATTTAAATCAGAAGTTTGATCAAATTTCGCAACAATTCCGTATAGAATGTGCCAGCTCCATCCCATGAATTTTATTGTGGCGCTGCATGTTGGAGAAAATATCAAATATTATGATATGAACAACCAATAGACCTTCCACGTAATACAATGAGGTTTTATCTTAGGGTCATTTTGTATTGCGATTCTATGTATGTACATGGAACAAGAAGTTTTATATTGTATGATCTTGACGGTCTAGTTAGTTCCTTTTTTCGCCACTCTCAATACACCATAAACACGGAGAGGTACTGTAATCCTTACAGACAGTGATGAATGAACTTGTCAGTCATTTGATTAACATTATTTTTGTTTCAATTTGATGTTAATGGTATTTGATGTTTATTATAATTTGACAAATATTTATACCGTAATTTATAATGGTCAATATTTAAATTAAATGGATTAACAAGCAATATTGTTAACAAAATAGCAAGTTTATTTCTGAATGCTATTGGTTCATATTTGAATAATCAAAATACTATTATTCAAGTTTATTTTAACTTATGAAAATGATCGTTATTTTTCGAACAATATTCAATTAAGTACTAATCTAAAAGTTTGTAAACTTTTGTTTACTTTGCAGATTCTCTTCTCGCGGCGATCATACAACTATCTGACCAATAAGAGCTCAGATGCGATTTCGTCTGAAATGGCGCAAAATTCAAAATGTCTTAAATCGATTTTGATGAATTATAATTTTACGAATAGATAATATTTATCAAATCAAGCTATTTTATAAGAAATATTATATTTGTGGAATGACGATGCGCCTAAACATGAAGGCGTATCGTTACATCCGACCCCCAATTTACTGGAGTTGACTTAAAACTTCAACGGAGGAAAATTCTCTTGACTCAAAATTGAGATCCACAAATATAATCAGTTAGAAAAATTTTCATTGACACTTTTCCCAGAATGTATTTTGTGTGGTGTGTATTTTAAACCAAAAGGTCAGCAAATAGTTACATGGATTGAATCCCCAAGCTTTAAACATTTAGTCATGAATAAAAATCTCCTTCCCAAGGGCAACAAGTCTCTGCCGAGGAACCGGAAGGCCAGTCGACCCTGTGATCTCATCTGTTCAGTCCAACCATGTATTGAAATTAAACCAATATACGAATGACCCTGGTCAAAGAATGAAAGTGTTGCATTTGATAGTTCCAGTCATTTAAATCCAACTGACAAAAGGTTCTACTCAAAAATATCAACCCAAAATAAAAATTACTAACCTTTCGGAGAATGTAACAAATAAAACTGTTCCTACCAAAACTCGGAACTTATCAGACGAATTTTCAACTTATTTTGATGATTATTCGGACAAAATACAAAGCCAAGCAAAGGAACAGTCTTGTTTGCAGTGTGCCTATTAGTTGGAGCGAATTATGAAATACAGATAAAACCTGTTAATGTTATAACTGAATCAAAACAATGTATGATTCAAGTTATTGAATTTACTCCTAACACCAAATTTCATAAAACCTCATTATGTACCGTGTAGTGTGTCATGGTTTAAATGTCAATGAAAAGTATCCTAGACTCTGATTCCATTATTTATCTATGCTCTTCTCTCTGGCTTAAGTCTAATCTTTGATTTCAAAGACAGAGATTCGCCTTAGCTTATCTTTCATAATCATCACAATACAACCTCTTATGATCATTCCACAATCGTCCCATACATTCTGCATAGACAAGTTAACAGAACCTTTGTCAGGATATAAAATGTTCGTTAATATTTTATTCAAAATAGACAATTTTCCTCATCTTAAATCAATTATGAAATGCAAAAATTCCGCAAATAACCAAACTGTTACGCTGAAAGTATTTATCACAAACGTTCCTAGTTCCATTTGTATGAAATACGGATTTTATTGACTGTTAAGTCGCAAAAATATATCACAGAATCCCCAAGTTCAACCCTTACACTTTTAACCGACAATTTCATAGCATCTTTTCAATAGTCAAGCTTAAATAAATAATGGGAAGTATCATTTAAATTACACTATCAAAATATTTACTATTTCCTCAATTTTATAAAAAGAAATTATTGCACATCCTTCCAAAAGTGAATTTGTGTTGTGTGTGTGTGTAATGTGACTAAAAATGTTAACAGCCATGACTCCAATTTGAAATCTGAAATCTTTGATTACCTCAAGTTAATGAACAACAATGTATCTCGCAGGATTAAATCACACCGTGTGCAAGGCGCTGAGGTTGTGCTAAGCCTCAACGTACTAGAAGAGTAGTACTTATACAATCCACATCAATACTCGTCTTTATTCTGCATTGGAATGGTGATCGTTAGATAAGATGATACCCCTACGTTACACAATGCAGATACCCTATATGCTTGATATCTTGCCGGGCATATTGATCAAGGTAATCTCTTCAAATCCCAATTCAAAGTTATTTCGTTAACACATTAGCTTGATGTAAGTGTGGGGAAAAGCATTTAGCCTCATAGCATCAGCCTGAGAACTGCGTGTGAGTAGAAAAATATATGAAACACCTGTTAAACACAGAAATGACTGCTGTCCTAATCCTAGCTTCTACTTTTCATATAAATTTCGTTGTTGTGTGTGGTGTAGTTTCTAGAAGGACACACAATAACTTGTAGCCAATGTAGGTAAGCTATGATATTTACCAGAGCCCTGCTTACATCTCCTTTCAAACTTATTAATAATATAAATATTTAATAAACATAAATAATAATAATACTTAAATTATAATAATACATTCATCAATCTTTCAATCCCCTTCTATTGGCCACCTTACTCTGATCTGCGCCACTCAAATAAACATCACAGCCACCTCTACTTGACCACTGATAAACAAAATTAGAATTATTGAAATGCATGTGATAAATTGTGTTTTTTTTTCTTTTGCATTCTTATTGGAAATATCCATCTGTTCCCAAATCAAAATACGTAGTTTAAAATTCGCAAATGATAACTCCAAAACTTATCAACTAAAACACTTAGGGTTAGTGAAATTAAACATATAACACAGAAATTACGCCAATCGCTATTAGAACGTTGCCTTTTCTAAAATAAAGGAATATGAAAATATTTACGCCGCAACTTCTGCTCTTTCTAAAATATTAAACTTATTATGAAAATTATTGAATTAAGCAACGTATCTTTTACGCTATTGCACTTATGCTAGGTATTATTTTAAAACTAAGTTAGTACTTATGAACTAAGGACAAACACGTTTGTAGCAAGCAGTGTGGCGCCCAAGACAAAGGAATGTAGAGAAATCCTGAAGGTTTGGAGAAACCCAAAACAGATTAACCCGCTCCGAACCATGAGACCCCAGCACTCTTGCCCAAATATTTTTTCTTTTTCTAACTACTATTACGCTTACGCTTGTATTACGCTAATGTCAAGATATAACTGCTTCAGTGGTCTAGTAACTGCTTCCGTGGTCTAGTGGTCTGAGCCATGGGCTCTCGATCCGGATTACCTCGGTTCGATTCTCAAGGGAGAAGAATGACTTTGTGTTGTTGTTTCTAGTTTGGTTAGGATATTGCAGGCTGAATCACCTGATTGTCCGAAAAGATAAAGGATTCCGTGCTTCGGAGGGCACGTTAAGCCGTCGGTCCCGGTCGCTGTCATTGATAGTGGTCGTAACACAAACCATGTCAGAGGTTTATTTACTGTGCTATAAGGCGGTTTAAAACGTTGACACCAGGGTTCATCGGGTCGATCGACTTGATACCCATACGACTCGCTTCGCTCGCGTCATGTTAATGGTTTAGCTTTACTACGTCGCGTTCGCCTCGCTCGCGTCATGTTAATGGTTAGCTTTACTACGTCGCGTTCGCCTCGCTCGCGTAACATATTGATTTAATTTTCGTGTTGTATCACCGTCGATTTGCTCGCTTCTTCAAGTGTCCTCGGTAAAATGCAGTTTCACTAAAATGTCTGGTTTTTTTTTTAAGATTTGAGTATGTCAAGATATTACGCAATCGCTTATTATGTTTATCACAAAATTTTACGCTGTACTTTATGTAGAGAAAAACTGTTTTCAAATTAATTACGCGCAAAAATGCCTTAGAAACTAAACCTTCTAAACCCATTACTTAATTCTAACATGAGAAATAATTATGTTTGGATATGATGAAATCTGAAATTAATTTGTTTATTAAAATAGGTACACAAATGAAATAGTTAAAATGTTAAAATCCTGGAAATTCAAAACCAATAAATCCTTCTATAAACAACGACGTATTTTTCCTGAAATCGCTGCAAAATAAAAAATATGTCCTAAACAACACGAACTCTAACACTCAATTATCTGAAACACGACACAGAAAGACATAGAAGAAATAAACCAGCTCCAGAAAATCTCATCGTACGTTTACGAATGAGCTCTGCCAAATCTGCTACAATTGTCTATTTATAAGAAAAGAATTGGATGACTCAAAAAAATCTATAAATTTAAAGAAAATGTAAACGTTTTTTTTTTTTTTTTAATTTTAAAGAATGCAAAGCCTTATTAATTGTACATCTACTACTACAACAACTAAATGATTTGTTAATTTTGGTTGGTTTTATTGGCACTGGAAACAACGTAATCAAAAATTTATTTAATTTAAGCCGATTCAAATAACCTAAGATAAGTTAATCGCGTCATGAAAGAATGAAATATAAATATTCAGCTAAATTATCGAAGTTGCATAGAAAGTAAATATACGTTTTATCAATTTAGAATCAAAATAATAAAATGGTAAATAAACAAAATAACTAATTAATTGTAAGTATTTGCAACAGAAAACAGAAATAACTCATAAGTTTTAAATATTGGCAAAAGGAAACCCAAAATTAAGCATAACAACCAGAAATAATTGCTATGATTAAATGTTATCTACTAACGATTCAGAAAAACTAATGGTAATTTTACGTTACTGAATTGACTTATTTGTTTGTAGCCTTATAAAACTTAAATTATAGCCTAATTTAGATACAAGCAACACTAAATTTCTTAATTGAACATACAATAACCATGAGAAGCATGATGTTGTTGAATTAAATAGACGTATACGATTAAATTTTAAATTGAAACATCAAGTTTGTGTACTATCGCTACTCAATTGTCTTTAATGACAAATAAAATATTCAAAAGAACTAAGAATGTTCTTAGAAATCTAGGCTTGACATCGTTTTGTTTATTAAAGTTGAAGGTTACCGTTTTAAAATTACACATTTAAGAACATTAGCTTATTTTCATGAAAGTGTGTTATACTTGAATTTACTTTTAAAACTTAACGACCCCCAAAGTTTACTAACGACCCCCAATTTACTAGACATATTGTCTGTAGGTATTTTTTTTAAAATGTATTGTCATATTAATGTAAATGGCAGTGTAAAACAATAAAATCATGATTATTAAGGTAACGTAAACAAGTTAATTAAAAATTCAAAACAATCCGCATGAAAAATTTACAACCCTGGAAAAATATAAATAAAAACATAAAATTCATAACACCTATTACGCTAAAATACCATTCTTGTCACTCCGTTTTCACGAACAACAATTTGTGGTTAGAAAAATAACCACGTAAAAGTAAAACTGAAACCAATTCCTCAGCAAGTCAAAAGTCTTATTCTGGAACTGAAAGAAAAAACAACTGGGAAGATCCGTGCTCTACGTCGAAATTAAATTGCAATCCTAGTAACGCAAAAACAAAATAAACGTGCTGAAAGCCTATACTCTCTAATCTAAACGTCAAAATGATAGTAAATGTAGTCAACTGTAATAGGAAAATTATCAAAATTTAAATAAAATGACACAAAAATCATAGTTTAAACATAATTAAGTCCGTAGTAATACAAAAAACGATATAATCCTGGTCACGCAAACCGAATTTGTAACATTACCCTACCCTAGCCTAGCCCTATTTTTTTTTAACCCTAATTAAGAAAAGAGAAGTAAAAGAATTTAAGTTAAGATTAAGAAAAGCTAAATGTTGAGAATTTAAAAGACGATTTTAGTAAATGTAAAGATGAAATTTAAGATACGAAAACTTTAATTAATATTCTTCAGTTGCAAGTAAATCACTTCAAAGAAATAATTTTTTACTACACTTAAACGCGACATTAATCGTAGATAGAGCACGGATCCATCAGACACGATTCCCAGAAGGCTGGACATGGACAAGGCTGAAGACACTGTAAATAGAAGAAAAGAAAGAACTTAAAGTAACAGAATTGGTTTCAATTTAATGAGATTAGTATTTGGCCAAATGAACGTCTAGTAGAATAATAGGACCTAAAGTTGCGAACCGCTGTTGTAACCCCTGAACTTTAATGACTCGAATGGTATAACCTACTTTGCCTAATGATAGATAATTAGATTAGAAAATACTAAACTTACGAAAGTGATGATGAAGATGAATAGAATAAAAATAATCCTAATACTTAGTAAACGTTCAACAATAAAGATTTTAGAGGGTGATGAAGACTAATAATCTTAGCATTCAAATATATTGTAAGAAATTTGCTGTTTCAAACAAAATAAAACTATAACAGCATTTTTGTGTTTTTGGTAAAGCCGGGGCACCGCCCTTTCCCGCCACCGTGCAGTGCTCCTCGTCAGCCAGACTCTGGACAGAGCTCCTCCAATATATTTAATCCTGATATGAGGGGAAAATAACTTTAATTCAAGTCAAAATGCAATATTTTTGTCAGTCAGTCTAGTCATACTTTACTAAGTATACAAAAGGACAAGAGGGTATATCCATCAAATCTAGGTTTGTTCCTGAACCTAGTGTATGGTTAGGTATTCCAAATGAAAACCTTTCACATTAATTCATTATTTAATTTGAGTATAATGTATTTCATTTTTGTATTTAATGATGTGGTAACTTTAGTTTTACTGTGATTTTAATATCAGGATTTCTTTTGAATTTACATTTACTGAGTTTAATGGAACATATGAATTCACGACATCTAGATTTACTTGTTTACTAGAATTGTGAATCTATGAAAATATATATTTGAAAACAAAAAACATTAATCTTCCATTACAAAGTCAGAAAGAATCTTTTTCAAAATAAAAGAAAATGAAAATATGAAGAGAATTTACTGCAAACAAAACATAGAATTTACTTTAAATTAAAGGTAAATATTTATTTTCAACCTTCTACTAAAAAGTAACATCAATTTTGTATTTTAAAATTGTCAAACCTAGTTTCTTTGAACTAAGTAATAAGAAATGGTGAATCGAACTGTACTTGTATAGTTTCCCATTCTTTATTTAGAGAAAACTATTAAGGCTTTGTCTTAGCTTGGCCTAGTAAGCTCAAATCCAACATCACTTTCATAAAAGTAACTCCTTTATTTATTACTTTTGACATTGCAAACTTTCTATGCAACTCCGTATAAAATGTAAAAGGCTGGTAATAAACATTTGTTTAAATTATATCAAAATAATAAAAAACTTTATACGAATAAAAGTTACGGAAATGTTACTCTCTAAATGCTTAAAATTTCCACTGCTTGGCATTTTAGTATGGCCTTGAATCTAAATATGACATTCATTCTAAATCCGTTAAAAATGTTAGTTAGATAACTATTACTTAAATGTCATTAATAAAATTACTAATGAGAAAATATTCATAAAATGGAATTAAATATTTCCTGAATTAGGTATAAAAAGATGTATCAAAAGATTATTAAACTTTGCATTCCTGAATTTTGAATAATATTTAATTGTAGGCAGAATATGTAGATGAACATTAAATACTAAATAAAAGTAGATATTACCTTTTCAAAACTGTAATTGTCACCCTTCTGGTTGGAACATCCACGTCTCGAAATCAAACTGGAACTGCAGTACCTAAATAATCTAAAATAATAAAATCCATGGACGATATTAAGACAGCCCAGATGGTGTAGTGGATAGGCCCGCGGCCCTCTGTGTAGGAGGTTCGAATCCCAACTCGTACCAATGTGTCTTTCGGCTTTCGAATTTCATATTTACGTTTATTCGCGCTTTTACGGTGAAGGAAAACATCGTGAGGAAACCTGCACATACCTGATATACTCGATGATCCGTCTAATTTCCAGATGATCCACCTAAGATTATTGATATCAATCTCCAAAACAATCTGGCCTAACTAATACTATTAACAAATTCACAATAATCTAAAATCACGCTTCAAATATCTGCAGGGTAAATCTAAGACAATGTATCAACAAATTCGAACTATTTTTGAAACTATTTCTTTATTTATTTATTTATTTATGAGCCTGTGGTGTCCCACTGCAGTGCAAAGGCCTCTCTCCCTTCTTATCAAACTATTTCTTACTAATAAAAATTGTACGATTTAAAATGGATGGATGACCGCTGATGGATGGGTGACCGCTTCTCACGTCTGACTCGAACTAGCTCAAAAGTAGTACAAAAGTTCCGCAACAAAATTAATAATTTCTGGATATCGACATGTCGTGCTACTACACCACTGAATTTGCTATGGAGGAATAAGTGCGACCACATTTTTTAATTAATCTCCGAACTTTTATTTTACATACCAGATTGAATGTAGGTCAACTTTTCGTTCCCATGACGTGGCATACCTGTGAAATATTAATGCGTAGGTACTTTCTACTAGGCAGTCACACAAATTTACACTAACCTTTTGAAATAACGTCATACCAAAACGTACCCTCCGACGCACAAAAACCTGAAACAGTCCTACTCTGCAAAATAACCAACAACTATATCGCAGTCCCGTGACCTAACGAGAACTATCCCGCGGAAGAAAGTGTAAATAATTTAAACGAAATCGAACTTACGATCTAGCTCACGCACTATGAGTACCGAAGGCTGCAACCAAATGCACCTACGAGGCAAAGCGCGCAACGTACTACCTACCGCTCCATACCCGCTCGTCGTGGTTATAACTACCTACCGTTCCGTACCCGCACGTCGTGATTATAACTACCTACCGTTCCGTACTTTTATTTTCGTTCAATAAAAAAATATTATTTCTTAAAAATAGGTACACTTAAATCACAGCTTCACACAGATACAATAGAATAAAACGTATGGAAAATTCCTGAAAATGTACACATAAAAATTATCGTAGGTATAACTCGCAATCCGAAGTAAAAATGTAGAATGTAGAAATGTACTCGGAGATAAGCTAAAACACATTAGGTACAATGATGTAGAACCAGAATATCACAGATTTTAACCAACATACTACAAGATTCTAACTTATGAAAAATGTGAATTTCATTTACGTAGTTACAATGATTAGGAAACAAATATGGCAGACACGGCTTAGTACCGACACTCAAACTCATACGCTTTTTCTTACGTTACGCGATTACAAAACTTTATATTGCACTGTTATATTCTGTATCTACGAAATATAAGGAAAGATCTGACCAGATAAATAGCTGCAGACACGATGGCACCACCAGCACCCGTCGCCTTTCCTGGAACCAAGAACCTCTTCAAAGTTGCGACCGTCGCTCCCGGCGCCTTTCCAAAAGTGACACAACCGCATGTTTTTTCCAAAGAAGCGTCTGTGTAAACCGACAAAATTACGATTACCACGGAATACTTGAAAATCGCTAATGAATCAAAACTTTTATAATTCGTCGAGTAATAACCAATGGTAGCAATTTGTAGTTACAAAAATCATGACTTAACCAATAGAATTTCACACCTGTCTCTGTCGCTCATAAGAGAACAAAAAGGGACGGCAACAATCTCAGCCAAGATTTTTCCAACACTACCCTCCACGAATCAATAGCATTGGCTCCCGGATTCGAACCTGAAGTTAGCCTAGGAGGCTAGCCCTAATAGTATTCTAATTTGAGAACAGATGGCGCTTTTCCCATTTATTACAAAATTAAGGATTTTACGTAAATTACATGAGAAATTAAGTCGAAAATTATGAAATTGGTTATTTTTTACTTCCCACTATTTATTTAAATCAGAAGTTTGATCAAATTTCGCAACAATTCCGTATAGAATGTGCCAGCTCCATCCCATGAATTTTATTGTGGCGCTGCATGTTGGAGAAAATATCAAATATTATGATATGAACAACCAATAGACCTTCCACGTAATACAATGAGGTTTTATCTTAGGGTCATTTTGTATTGCGATTCTATGTATGTACATGGAACAAGAAGTTTTATATTGTATGATCTTGACGGTCTAGTTAGTTCCTTTTTTCGCCACTCTCAATACACCATAAACACGGAGAGGTACTGTAATCCTTACAGACAGTGATGAATGAACTTGTCAGTCATTTGATTAACATTATTTTTGTTTCAATTTGATGTTAATGGTATTTGATGTTTATTATAATTTGACAAATATTTATACCGTAATTTATAATGGTCAATATTTAAATTAAATGGATTAACAAGCAATATTGTTAACAAAATAGCAAGTTTATTTCTGAATGCTATTGGTTCATATTTGAATAATCAAAATACTATTATTCAAGTTTATTTTAACTTATGAAAATGATCGTTATTTTTCGAACAATATTCAATTAAGTACTAATCTAAAAGTTTGTAAACTTTTGTTTACTTTGCAGATTCTCTTCTCGCGGCGATCATACAACTATCTGACCAATAAGAGCTCAGATGCGATTTCGTCTGAAATGGCGCAAAATTCAAAATGTCTTAAATCGATTTTGATGAATTATAATTTTACGAATAGATAATATTTATCAAATCAAGCTATTTTATAAGAAATATTATATTTGTGGAATGACGATGCGCCTAAACATGAAGGCGTATCGTTACAGCTGTCTTTGATAGTGGACGTTACACAAACTATGTCAGAGGCTTATTAGCTGTACTATTAGCGGTTCTTAAACTCTGACAACAGGATTCATCGGATTGATTGAGTCGATACCCACACGACAAGAAGAAGATTTTTTTTATATTAGTAAATACTTATATTTTGAATATAAAAAAAATATGAAAAGTGGGTAAAACAAATCAAATTTTATGTTCCATTAAAATTAAAGCCAGATTACTGATTCTAATTTAATTTCCGTCTGGAAACAAAATAATAATTTAATTATTTCCGATTTGTATTATAATTCGTTTCATTAATATTTATTTTTATCAAGGTTTTCGACCTCGTAAAATTTTGCACGAGGTAAAAGACTTTTCTTTTAATAAAATTTACGTGTTCTTTTTTGTTCCTAAATAAATACAGTTGTCAGTAAAATAAAAAGAATGTATCTAAGATTGGATCGTAAATATAAATGAAGTTACTAAACAAAGGAACATTGAACCATATTATTTACTTGTAATTCCAAAGCGTTCTTTGGAAAATTTATTCAAAAACATGCTCCATGTTAGGTAATAGGACAGGTACTTTTATTTCTGAAGTGAAAAATTTAGGCTCGTTGAGTGTAAAATTTCAAGGTCGGATAACGGAAATACGTCAGGGCGGGGGACGGAAGTCAATATGACAAAAATATCAAAGGTTTCACTTCAACACGTGTGCTCGGTACACACGCTCTTTTTTTACTTACTTTTGCTGTGGCGTATTTTTTACTTTTATTAACTCTAATAAAGATTTGCTAAAATATCTACAAAATTTCTGTTATTCCCTAAACATTTCCACCAATATTGTGGACTGTCACCCCTTTTAACATAAATTACCCTACCACAGATAAATCCTTAACTTCCAGAGTCTATTTTCCCAAATTTCACATTCAATTTGCAAACCTTTATTTCAAAACAACCTGAATCCGTATTTCAAAGAGATTCTGCAAATTTCTTTTCACCTCAGCAGATAATGTAAAATTCTAGCAAAGCTGGGCTTAGGATGAATTTTAGGGTAATTTGAAAAATGCATATCTCTCTCTACCTACTATTATTTTATTATAAAGACGTGTAAATCGTTTATTATAATGTATAGAATATTTAGGTATGACCTTACAAAGGACGATGTATGGTTGGTTGCTCATGTTTTACCATACGAATAATATTTTAAAATAATTAATCAAACGAGAATTTTTGAGAAATCTCACTGGGACAAATATCTCTTTTGCAGATTTTTACACTGAAGGCATATTGCTACGTCCGCTGTCGCATATATGCGCACGTTTTAGGCCTGTGCAAACAGTGATGAAAGCATCACTCAGTTAGAGACACGCGGGGGCTCGTACGTGACGCTTTTATAACGAGCTTATTGTTTCACTGGGGGCTCCAAAAATACCGAATATTATGCAAAAATATATTATTTTTTTAAATAAATTGGTTATTGTTTGTAGAACCCTATAAATGTCTGTATGGTTAATTTTTTTATCGATAGAAAAATACTTACTTCATAATTTTTAAAACTCAAGTTCCACTTTATTTATTTGTGATTATCATGGGCCTTTACGTATTTGGCAGAAGATTTAAATAGTACCTGAAAAGTATTTATATGGCTATATTTGCGATCGTACTCATTTGATAATATTGAATTGACTCTACTAAATCATACTCGTTCAACAATAAACAAATAGTGTGATAAAAATAAGCGCATTTTTGAAAACATTTTCTCATGTTTACTGCAGTGTGGTAAAATTACAATTGAGATACTTAAAATTTACATGAAGAACACCTAGGTACTGTTTAAATTTAATTTAATGGCTTCTATGCTTTGATATTGCGTTACTATCACTTAAATTTTGGCCAACTCGATTTGGTATGAAAACTTTGACACGCCAACAGAAGAATTTAAAAATTGTAATCGACACACTCAACTAACCCGTAATAAACTGATGCCAAAATTCCAGCTGGCGTGCTCATTTTTCGGGTTAGCATTTTTCCGCTTGGCAACTTGAAAAATTCTTTTGTGAGGCAAAGGTACGCATAATTAAAATTTAGACCGCAAAATGGGCTTAGAAAAAAAAAACAACAACTGTGTTGTGAAGAGAGCCTTCTCGTCCGAAGAATTCCACGATATTTTCATTTTGGGTAGGGTTGGGTTCTAAACATTAAGCAGTCATTCCTTTTAAGTTATAATATTCCTGGCCATTAAAAAAAAAACATTATGCTAAGACAGTAGGTACAATATTTAATTGTGTAGCATAATAAACACTCTATTAGATTTGTACTGTACATTACGTATTGTTTGCCAGCAACAAAGTGAATTGATATAATTATAAGATAAACTACAGGGTTTCTCAAAGAGAAACGCATTTTTGATTTCACGATAATATAAATATCTGAACGAAAATATAGGAGTGAAATGAAAATGATGTCAAAATGTAGCTAGTTCCGTGCGATTTCTGTCAATTTAAGTCACTATTCCGAAAAATAGCGGGAATCTTGTGTCGGAGAAGCTGTTCTCCCGATCTTTTATTGTCGTAGCAGAAAAAAAGTCACTTACCCTAACAGATCGTATTGCTGTACAACTCTTTTCATTTGCCTGAAAATTCTTGCTCACTATGACCTGAATGTAGAGAGTAATTCCGCAGTAGCAGTTTAAGAGTTAATTTAATTTCTCTGACATCAGGGGTTTGGTCCCGAGTCCAGAAGTAACTTACTTTTAAAAATATAATATATTTTGCCTATTTCGTTTTGTTTTCTTTGTAACTAAGGCCGGAATTTATAATCAGCACTTGAGACTGACAGCGAGTTTGAGTTAGTATCAGAAATGTAATTTCAGTAAATATGAGCCTAAGTACAAATTAATTATATAGGCACAACAAACGTTATGTTCTCATTTCGGCACAATAGCATCCTGCATCCTGTTTACCCGCTACATAGTTTACACAAAGTGCATTATTTACACAAGTGCCTGAATATGCGCATATTACATGCACCGTGCACAAGATCCTGTAATATGAGACACAATATTATGTCCTTAGTTCCTCCACCTCATAGTTACGATATTATTTTAGCGTTTGTCGATTCCCGTTTGAATTAATGAAAAGTTAAAACTTTACTTCACTAAAAAACCTAATGTAATTCAATTCTTAATTAATGGCTTTTGTGTAGTCACAATTCTGCCAATGTCATGTAAATTATTGATAAATTATATAAGGGAGAGTCTAATATTGAGACATGTGGAGTCTAAGATACCCTTCTCCTTCAAGAGAAAGGTACAGACTCAAAAACCTAATGTAAACGAAAAGCTACTTAAAAAATAAAGCGACATGGTTTTATTCTTGGTCATGAGACCTTCTTTACATTTAATTCCATTTTTATGTATGTTTACAAAATCTTTGATCCTAACTTTAGGACGCAATAAATCATAATAATATTTGCATTGTAATGTTCACGTCATACAATTATCTATTGATCACTGCCTGCGATTCCTATATAATACCCAGAACCACTCAAAGGTATTAAAAGACATTAGATGGATGGCTGCGATGTCCTCAAACCAGGACACTGAACGCAAGGATAAAGGATACTAGATGATTGATGGAACCAACTTTGATCAGAACTAGTCTGACATGCTGAATACGTAGTGAAATTAAATTTATTTGAAAGTTCAGGGAACAATATAGGCCACAAGATGTCAATAGAAGTCACTCTTAAAATTATACCTATATTTGTATTGGATGGCAATAAGGTCGAAATTAAAAAATATTATGGGATTAAAAAAAAACAAATGGCATGGTTTTTCTCTAGAGCTGCAACATGAGCGTGAGCTCTGATTATTTTTTAATATATATTTTTTAAATCTTTTTTCTTCTGTCGAATGAGTTTTCGAGTCGACAAATGCATCGTCAATATTTAGGTAGCACAAGATTAGTGTTGTAAGTGCCACAAGTGTTATAAGCAACGGTTCCTTATAAAAAAAAAACTGTCAGGTGGGTTGTCTTATAGTTTTTGTTTGCTTAGCTATATAAAATATAGAAACAGACGGTGGTGGCACCATTACCACACATTTCTTTTATCATATTTAAAAATAAAATTCAGCGTAAAGGAAAAATATTTCGAAAGAAAATGCGACTTTCTATTTGCTATATCTCTGTTCGACATTTCATTCAATCACACATGCGGTCTGAGTCAGCCACGAACCAGTCAGCCACATTTATTTCGCGTCACATATCTACGTAATGGGACGTAGAGAGTCAATCGGTGTTTTTGTGTCGTATGAAATACAATGTTTTCAATACTTTTATTGATTATTATGAAATTTACTTGAAATTTACCAATTTAGGAAGCCTTATTAATTGTGTTCAGGTAGAATATTATGCCTTTTCGTTTCGCGGTACATATTCTTGAATGCATAAAAATGTACTGTAGAGTGTCCATGCTAACTGGCGAATAGCCAGTGTTCCACCGGTGGTACATGGCAGCCTGAACGAGTTATGTAATTACGATATTAATTAACTGATATATTTATAATGTTTGCTTTTTTTGATACTAGGATACTCGCACGATACTCGCCTCGCGGCTTGTATGCAAGATAATCTTTCAAACTCTTGTCAAATGTTACGAAAATTACAAATTTTTTCCCAGCTTAAAAAAATATCGTCAATTCATTCGTTTCAATAGTTTTACTAATGTACATGAGCACGCAAGTGTACTCGTAAAAGTTCTGTTCAAATGAACGCAGTCAATTTAATTATTCATTACTGTAGAAAAGTTTATTTTTAGTTTCATTCCATTTTCTATTTTGTTACAGTTTTATTTCGGTTTTCAGTTTCTGTACGCCCGTATTTATAATCATCTCTCAAGAGTGACAGCGAGTTTGAGTTAGTATCAAAAATGTCATTTCAGTACAAAACTACCTGTCAAATCCATACTTAATATTGCTCGCAATCAAGCGCTTTATAAATACGAGCCTTAGTGTACCCAATTTCTAAACGCAGTATTTTGAAACAATAAAATATTGGAAACAGAAAATGGTGAACTCATAACGTTCAAAGTTAAACGAGTACATCATGCCAAAGAACTTGACTGATTAAAATTTAAATATCGTGAAAGATCTTTTTTTTATTATTTACAGATGACTAATACCTGTAGGATTCACTAAAATTCTGTTGTGCATATTATAAGTTTCTATCAACTATTTTTTTAAATAAATGATAGAAATTACAAAATGAACCAGTTAATAACGTTAAATGCATATTTTTATATAACGTAACTTTTATCTAATTTAATTTCGTCATAGGGAAGTGTCGTGATTTATCAATCTTTTATTGGAAGTAGTAGAAAAATGTTTTGGAAAAATCTATATTTTGCGAGTTATGATTTTATACGAATATAAATATAAAATCTACACAAGATGAAGTTTAAGGCACTATTAACCGCATTATAGTTATGTAAACACAATTAACGGCGTTATAGAAATGTAAACATTTAATGTAAGGCATTTAGCGGCGTTTTTCGTTTCATTATTTCAGCAATGATAAAATATAGAAAAAACGGGTCAGATGGAATCGATCGATAGAGATTTTTTTCTAATTACGATAGGTAGAAAAAGTGAATTTCCGTCATGTTACTTAACGGCATTATAGCAGATAGAGTAATCACTAAGTTTCTACCTACTACGACGTAGCGATTGCTACGAGTGCGAACGTAGCATGTGTCTACAAACAAGTTAGTGGTTTTTATAAAAGAAATAAAAAGCTTAAAAATTAGTATGTACATTTCATTCATATCTTTTTTTAAATTACTTTTTAGAAACAAAACAAACACAGATTTCAGCGAAACCCAATATCAGTAAAATTAATCAGACAGCCGCAGAATAAAACTAATAAACAATCTCGTCAGCGAAAACAGCACTGCGATATTTTATTACCAATCTGCAATGTAATGAATCCGCATCATGTCCATTGAACATTTTGGTACGGAGGCAAAAAAATTCCGTCCCAATTCAAACTTATTTATTTTCGTACAATCAAATTTATTTCGGAAATGAATAAATAATACAACCAAAAATTAAACTTCCAAAATGTATTTTAAAGTTCAGCTTATTTAGCCAAGGCATAATAAGGACAAAATAATTAACTTTCATACTGGACAGGAAATGATACAAAAACATAGAATGTTCCAGCTTCTCTTCCCGGGCTTTCTGTAAAAGTAGGTTAGGTGCAGGGAAACGTGGTTTTAGTTTAGGTATTGCATTTTATAACAACCTGCCACTAACGCAGTACCACTAAAGCAGTACCTACATACACAGTGAGTTATTTTTTCTATCACCCTGTCTACCTACCTCGTAAGGAATAAAGGCGTGATTTTATGTATGTATACTAAACTAAATTAAAGGAGTGAATTTTTTTGTGCCCGTTATATTAATATTAATCAATTTAAATCAGATAAATTATGACAATCTAGTTACAAATTTAATCTGGGAAAATATTACAATTCCCATGTTAAATTTTTTTAGCTGTAGTAATACTGAGAACTAAAATAGAAATAAAGTACCTGCTTTTGGCATTCCCTTCCCCAAATTTAACAAAGAGCTGACTCGGAGTTTATGCGTTTACCGTAACGCTCAATCAATCTCCAGGATTGTAATATTTCGTTTTTTTATCCAATTTCTTTGTGAGATATTGCTCTCTCCTGGAGAGATATGATACAATATCGAATTGTATTCATCCTCAAGCACTCCAGTGAATAGTCAACTGGAATTGAGAGTTACAAGTAAAAATAGTTTGTTTTTCCAATAACAATGTAACCTACTTACACCACATGGAGTGTATCAAATCTAATGACTAGAGGATAATGGGACGCCAATAATTATAGTCAAGATTTAGTTGAGTCGTGCTCTCAACGAATCGATAGCAATAGCTCATCACGTTAGCTGGTTAGAGCAGTGGCAAGATCCGCTGAGTCCGTGGGTTTAATCAAACATTCTTGTTGATTTCTCTAATTTTATTTTATGAGTGCAAAAACACAAAATATAAATAGGTATATCTAGAGCTAATTATTAATAAGCCCGATGGTGTAGTGGATAGGGCCGCTGCCTCTCGTGGCAGAGGGTCGTGGTTCGAATCCCACCACGTACTTACTAACAATGTGTTTTTCGGTTATCGAATTTCATAATGTAGTCTACGTTTATTCAGCGTTTTTACGGTGAAGGAAAATATCGTGAGGAAACCTGCACACACCTACAAAGAAATTCAAAGATTGTGTGTAAAGTCAACCAATCCGTACTGGGCCCACGTGGTTGACTAAGGCCCGATCGCCCTATTCAGGGTAGGTTTGTGCACCTCGGTGGGGACGTATATTAATTATGAGCTGATGATGATCTAGAGCTAATTATATAAAATGCTTTATAATTTTTTAGCTAAATGAATAGGAGACTATTTTAAATTTATAAGGATTAATATAAATATCAGTTCAGTGGTCTAAATATCTTTGCAGAAAATTAATGAACAGTGTTTCAAAAGTATTTTATTTTTTTATGAGATGTTGTTAATTAGATGTTTAATTATATTCTATAGAACACCATGTTAATAAAATTCGTAATAAAATATAATATTTATGAATTAGATAATATAAAGTGGTAAAGTCTATTTTACTGAGTAAACCATGAAACCACTCATGAATTTGTTACTTTGATATAACTATTATTATTCTGAAACCGAAAAACACATGGTACCTACGTGGTGGGATTCGAACCACGACCTCCTGCACAGGAAGCGGCAATATCCACTTTACCACCGGGCCTACAGCTAGCTAGACGGCTAATATTTGCCAAGGCTTGCGACAGCCCTGAGGGAAATAGTCGAAAATGAAACTACCTCTCTTTGTCTGAGAAGGCGCTTGTGCGGTTTCATATTTTGCGGAATATATCGCTGTCTATAAGGCTGGAAGATAGAAAGGTGTCCTGAGGGCTTTTGGTTGTACCTGTCTACTAAGTTGTTGATTTTATTATTGCTGCAAATTTTTTCGTAGGCATTGTCAATGTATTTTATAAGAAGGCGTAGGTAGTACTTGTTTATTGTTACCACCTATTACAAGAGCGTGGGTTGTTATTTGTTACTGGCCCGCCGTAGGCGTTGACTTAAGCTTTTAGATTTATCATTTTAATTTCTTTCAAATCAAAGGGCATTCTTAAGGTTGCAACAGAGCAGAAGTGGCGCTACTTTTCGGCCACGTTTAGCACTTCTGCAATGCAAAGCTTAGATGCTTAGTGTAAATTGAGACCTAATGGATTACAAAATGAAGAATTACTTTATGTTGGGGAAAACCGTAATTAATAGTGAAAAAAATTTTTAGGTACGTATTTGAGATACAATTAATTTATTACAAAAGTGAAACCGCCACTGCTCTGTTGCCACCTTAAATAATTTGTAATTTATTTGAGACTTAAACCTACATACAGTCTTGGCTTAAAATCGCGTCTCATTATTATTATTTTTTTGTAAGTTCAAATAATGTTCATACCTTAGTTATCAAAATGGTGTTTAATAATGGTTCTTTGTGAATTTTCAACAAAGTTTTCTACATTATAGGGATATTTTTTTTTAGTTCAGAAAAATACTTAGTTACAAAGACTTATATTGAAGTCGCTGTTACAATAACCTAACACATTCCGCCGTCGTTATTGTATTGGAAAAAAATCTATCCGTGATTATCGCGATGTGACAGTCAGTTGGAAAAAGAATCAAAAGGATCCCAAGAATCCTTCTTTTGTCACCGCCAAATGCTTGACTAGATAATCTTGTCAAGCAAATCAGGGACACCGGTTCCGATATTGAATTCCACGGGTAGTTCTACCGCGCTTCAAAAAAATTGCTCCTAGATTTTTTGTATTGAAAAAAAAAAAAGGATTTTACCAAGCTTGAAAAGACGTAAATTAGCCAAACAGTTTTTTAATATGTATCTTCCTTTTTTCATCACCAAATGCTGTTGACAAGGCTATCTCTAGATAATCCTGTTAAGTAAATCAGGGACAACGGTTCCTATATTAAATTCTACGTGTAGTGTGTTCTAAAAAGGCGTAGAGTTAGCACAGTTTTAACATGGTAATTTTTGTGTTTTGCTTTTTAAGCTGAACCACTTAAGTATATTTAGTTGAAGTTCAGTAAAATTTATTTCTTTTCACCCAAAAATGGATAAATGCAATTGAAGCGTGGAATACATTTTTGGAGCGTACTGAAAGAACCTAATTCTGCAGGGGTTACTCGACGCATAGCGAATATTTCCAGTAATCATATTTACTTGCGGAAGGTATGAAAGAATACACCGTTAGGGAAATTCATGTTTCACCTCTGAGGTGATTGGATTACTATGTGAATGCTTATCGATACGGACTGTTCTGATTCCTTTGTGGTTACTATTTTTAATGGTTGACTAAGTTTTTTATTCGGTCAAGGTTTCTGGGCATCACATGGTTGCTTTTGCTTATGCATGGGTATGCCCAACTACTCAAATCGGTTCTGTTCAAAAGAACATTGCATTTATCACAAAGATCATCTTGCAGTTTCTCGTTTCTCGGACTTAAAATCAACTAAGCTGTGTCCACACTTTTTTCCACTGTGTACATACTAATAATAATAAGTCTGAGCCTACCAGTTTGTTTGTTATTTTTTACATAAATGTGTTTATTTATGTAATATTTATTTGTGTGGAAATAAAGTGTTTTTGCATTTATTCCTACTGCGGCAATCCTACTTGAAAAATAGTACTTATTTTAGGGATTCTTTTAAGGATTAAACCCATCGTAAAAAAAAAATCATTTTTATTGTCTGTTTTTATTATCTATAGGAAATAAATGTGGGACGGGGCAGCGGAATCCAGTGAAGCAAACTAAAGTTATCAATTATTAAAAATATTTTATTAAACACAACTGCCTAAACAACGTCTTTCATAAATCGCCATCTTGACACCGACTAACTCTATCTCTTTTATATATCTCTCACTCGCTCACTCATTACTACGTCATCACATACGTCATAATTTCGTTCCTACATAAATATATTTGATTGTTTAAAACAAGACATGATGGACATGTTTGAAGGTTTGTTAAAGAAGTTCCTCATTTATTCTGGGCAATATGGTAAAAAACTGTCTAGGTATAAAGATACTTTGATCCTTGAATTAAATGACAACATTATGCACATATTTTACGAGTAGGTATTCTGTTTCTTGTTTAAACCTCATAAATATATTGCCGTTCATCTAGATTCTTAATTTTGTCAAAAATTACATAAATAAATTGGTCTTTAACATATAAAATAATTACCTCTAGCTAAAACAGTACTAGTTTTTTACCCACTTTATTCCCACAGGATTTCCAAAGTTTCACAGTACACATCTAACAGCTGATTTCAGTTTAACTGTATGCAATTTGGAACCGGAAATAGATTAGGTAGGTACTAATCCCACCGGAAATTTGGGGCTTCCAGCAGTATTTGGTTCAGTTTCCTGTTACTCACATTATGTTCTGATTAAACTCAGACAGATTACGTACGGTCCGCGTGTGATCTGAGTGTAGTCGGGGTCTTGGAAAACAAATATAAAGCGCCAATATACCTAATAAACAAATGTGTTAAAAACGAACAGATACAAGCAGTTTCAACTTGAAACATAGTAAGTATCTCTTGAAAAATTTCAAGTTTTTTTTTTTATTAAATACCTCTCAAACTATCATTTTCTGGAATGAACTCGCACTTTTCCATTATTGTTCTGCTCTTAATGGTTTCTTGTGAAGTAGCAATTACGCTGTTTCTACATTTATTTTTACTGAAAACTGTACACGATTCGTTTCTTTTATAAAATAATAACATGACTATGCTCTGTTGGACATTCCAAAGAAATAAATAAATCCAAATAAATTCAAACTAATAAAAACACTGACGGTTGTATTTATAAAGCAATCTCAAGATTGAGAGCGATATTAAGTATGGATTTGACAGGCCGTTTTGTACTGAAATGACATTTCTGATACAAACTCAAACTCGCTGTCACTCTTGAGAGCTGATTATAAATACGGGCCTGAGATACTCAAGGTTTTAGTTTTAATGTTATTGATTATGTTTAAATTTTAAATTAATTGCAATTATTTTAAGGCTGTGTTCCACTAATAACTGCGCAAACATATGCTAGCTAGATAGTGGTTAAGTTTTGTGAGTAGAAAGTAGTAGTCCCTGAAAATATTTTGTGGTTAATTTGAAGTGGTATAATAAAAATAGATTGGTCTTGATATTTTCATAAAATCTGTATTCAACGATCCGCACTAACATCGTAAAACCTACAAGCCATGATAACAATAACATCAGGGGTGGGTTTTATCACCCCTTTCTAGTCAAATAGGCTTTACAACCCACAGCTGAAAGGAAAATTGTACTATCTATACATATAATAAAACTGTAAAGTAGGTGAATTCTGTACATTGAATATTTTTTTTAAAAAATACATTGAGGGGGCTTCTTACACGTAATAGATCCCAAAAATATTTTTTTTGAATTTTTTTATACATATAATAAAACTGTAAAGTAGGTGAATTCTGTACATTGAATATTTTTTTTAAAAAATACATTGAGGGGGCTTCTTACACGTAATAGATCCCAAAAATATTTTTTTTGAATTTTTTGTCTGTCTGTCTGTCTGTCTGTCTGTCCGTCTTTCTGTCTGTTTGTCCGGGCTAATCTCAGAATCTACTGGACCGATTTTGATGGGATTTTTTTTATTTGACTCAGTATGACCTAGAGAATAAACTAGGATATAAATAATCACGCCGATCGACTTAGGGGGTAGGCAGGCAATTGAATCTCAGAAACTACTGGACGGATTTTGATGGAACTTTTTTCATTTAACTGAGTTTTTCTTGGACAGTAAACAATGATATAAATAATCACGCCAATAGACTTAGGGGGTAGGCAGGAAATTAAATCTCAGAAACTACTGGACTGATTTTGATAGGACTTTTTTTATCTGACAGAGTTTTACCTGGACAGTAAACAAGGATATAAATAATCACGCGAAATGACTTAGGGGGTAGGCAGGAAATTAAATCTCAGAAACTACTGGACTGATTTTGATGGAACTTTTTTCATCTGACAGAGTTTTACCTGGACAGTAAACAAGGATATAAATAATCACGAAATGACTAAGGGGGTAGACAGGAAATTGAATTTCGATTGTTTTTTAACCGATTTTGATAGATTTTTTTTTCGGGTTATTCTTTGCGGTTTGGTTATTTGTTGCTTTGTTGTTGTTTTTAAAGTAGGTAAGTTACTTTATTGTAAGTAGCAATGCCTCGAATACGACAAAATCTCACAAAAATCAGTAAAGAATGCTTAGATTCTCACTGGATGTAAAACGGGCAAAACTGTTTTTATACTAAGAATTCCACTCATTTCCAACAATTTCCCGTTCTAATTTAAGCGCACACAGTTTCCTAAAAGCCTCTGCTTAGCAATGACCATCAACAAATCCCAAGGTCAAACTCTTAAACTGCTGGGGTGGATCAAAGATCTAAATGCTTTTGCTTCGGCCAGTTGTATGTTGCATGTTCACGTCACGAGTGAGTAGCGCTGAGCAATTGTTTTAGCTACAGCGGGCAAGATAGAGAAATTCTGTGATTTAAAAACTTATTTATTACTTTCGCATACTTCAATGCGAACGAAGTCGCGGGCACCAGCTAGTCTCTCATAAGAATGTATTAAGTTCGAGACTATTATGAGATTTACCAAGCATTTTTCTTGGCTTGAATTCATCAGATTTATAATGATTTTGTTGATGTTTTAGGATAGTATTGCCAAAGTAATGCCGTTCTTTTTAACACATTTCAACATCAAACCAGTGTCTCAGATTTGCTTGATAAGATTATTTAGTTAAGATAGCGAAGATGAAATGACCGTGGTCGTGATCTTGATTCCATTTCTGGTTTCGTGGAAAAGTTATTTTAGAATTATCTTAGAAAAGAAAAAAAAAACGGAAGATGGTAGAAGACTTATTTATAAAACAACGTGCTATAT